>MNPL01003853.1:10947-24176 GCA_002081605.1 Tropilaelaps mercedesae | reverse complement strand
TATATATATATATATATATATATATATACCTAGTTTAGGTCATATATATATATATATAGGTTTATATATATATATATATATATAACCTAAAACAACATAGACTGCAAAAAAACATCGTTAGACAAATACAAAACGAATGCGAAGGATAACGCCTATCCGGTAGGATCACAACGAGAACTATGATTATCATTGCGCTGATGGTGGAATCATCATAGTCACTATCACAACTATTATTAATATTATTATTAATTATCGACAGATTCGTGGGAATCACACTACCTGGATGCACGAGAAAGGGTGAATGGGCAATGTGAATGTGAAGAAGGTTTTGTGGGGAAAAGAGCTACAGGGGTCGGTCGGAGGTTGGAGCTTCGAAAAAAACGACACGGAACGAAGCACAGTGGATACATGAGCTGAAACACAAAAACGCATGTTGTTGTAATAAAGAAATAAAAAGAATAAGAGAAAAGGGAGAGCGAGTGAAAGAGGATGCGAAAGTTTAATGATACTTCATTCAGGTGGCGCTTCAATAGAGGGGGAGAACGTTTGCTGCCATGTTGCGAGAGGATGCAGTGGCTGTGACAGCTGTTTGCAAGCGCAACAAAAAATATAAGTTGAAGTTAGGTAATTAGCGTATTATATTAATTGAATGAGAACATACAAGAAACAACACACATAAAATTAATGATAGAAGTAAGAACAGCAACAATAGGTGAAACAAAACGATGAATAATGCGGCGGTCGTTTCATCACAACGAAATTTTAGGACAGCGCTAGTTGAATGCGCGCCAATAATGTTCCCGGTGCATTCTGATTCTAAGAATATGAAAATGGTTACGAATAAAGATAAAGCAATCGATAACGACGACAACTGGCTGGTCGTGCAGATTCTAGTAATAGTGACTAACACATAATACTAACAAAAAAGGAGAATAGTACGAAACGAGACACGGACGAGGATAGTAAAAACGCTATCAATAACGGCTGTGCTATTAATCAACGCAATGCTGCTGCTGCACAAACATGCGTTTGCGCTATAATGGCGACACCGATGACGCGAGTGGAAAAATAAAATGCGAAGGGAAAGTGGAAGGATTCTGAAGGGCGTTTGTGGGTCGTTTCGGTATTAATCAACAAACGCTCAGTGATGAATTATGATGAATTGCGGACGGCATGCTGCGGTGATTGATGGATAGCAGAGCCATTAATATAAACAGCACTAGTAATAATATACATATAAATATGACAAGGTGACGATGACGAGACAGAAGAAAGTAAGAGCCACAGCGATGAGAACAACGTCTTAGCGGTGAGAATGAGACGCTAAAGGAAGTAAATACGTCCAGAGAATACGGACAGCATACAGATACATGGTTTTTTGGATGAGACAGAACGAGAGTGTGACCGTGGAGAAGATGGTAGTACTATGCGCTAATCGAAACCCAACAAAAAAGGTCCAACTTGCGGAAGTAAACGAACACGTGTAAAACAACTGCGAAAACCAATAACAAAGCGTAACGCCTCAAACGAAACAAATGAAATCTAGGAGATGAAAAAATCGAGGGAACCGCTGGTACAACGAGAGAAGAAAAAAATGACGAGGCAAAGCGTTCAGCTTGCGATGAGGCCAGCGCGAAGGAGCGAAATATCGATAAGGCGCAGTAAAGAGATGCGAAACTGTTCATGAACGTTAATAGCAATGACATTATCTCGTCAGAAGGGAAGGGATACAAAAAAGAGCCGCGAAAAAGAGCAAAATGCGATCGTGCATTAAACCTAGAAAGCCAGAACAATGAGAGATACTGAAAAAGCCATAAAGGGTATTTTGATAGTAGCGGAAGATATGTTTCCTAGCTATGTTATATACACGCAGGACGCATATAAACATGCCGATTGAGTGAACAAGCAAATGCAACGTACAGAGCGCGCACGAATGTTAATTTTCATAATGAGAGAAATAATGTAAATCTAATGGGCAACTTAACCGAGTGTCATCCACGCAAAATATATAAGCCTTGCTTCTGTCCAGAGTGCACTCGTTCAAATATTGCGCGCTCTTCAGCTGATTTAAAATGCTTCTATACGGCACCTTCGCTTGAAGTTAGTCATCTTTGAAACTTTTCGACATCATCCATTTGCCCTATACACGCTAGGAAATTATAGAGCTGCATAGCCTATCGGAGAATCTATATTTGTTCGTCCTTTTGTTCTTCGCGTCTCACATTTACATCTCACCTTCACCGTTTTACGATATCGACGAAGCCTGACAAAAAGAGGATTAAAGAGAAAGAGAGTAAAGGTTTACCTAGTCTAGTCTTAAGCATTTGCAGATATTGAACGTTCAGTTATTGCTTGGAACCTTGTTTGTGAACTTCAATTCGATATATAGGTGACGGATTCAATTAAATACACTGAGACGATTCTGCACCAAAGAAAAGCGTAAAAATACGAAAACCTAGTAACAGCAACACCGACAACCGGCCGTAAACGAAACACCCACAGATGAACTGAGGTTCACAAACGGTAAACGGCTATAGTTGACGATAGACAAAATGGTCGAACTGTTCGTCAACACTGGCATCGTGCATTCTTTCACAGGCTTACAAACAATGATTCGTGACTAAAGCAGCAGCAATATTGATAACAAGCAGCAGTAGCGATAGAATGAAGTAAAACATACACCCGCACACACCTAAGGCAGACATCCGCAAGCACACCGATGAAGAGAAGGCTAATTCAACTAGCGCAAAATTGGACAGGATAATGGATAAGTACGAGGGCACCAGCGGCGAGGACAAAATATATACAGAAATTAGCATAGACGAATACTGATTGAGATACAGGTAATGCGATAGAGGTTAACAGATAGTCAACTGTCAAGTAATAGCGATGAAGATGAAGGCAATGATGCTACGCTACGAAAGGAATAAATGCGAGATATTGTAACCTCATACTCTATTCTCTACCTAGCTTGAATCCTAGTGAGTGATGCACCTTCATCAAGGCGTGGTATCAATGTTGGTGTTTGTTTAGTTTTGTTTTCTGTAACTGGAGACCAGTAGTTACCGATTCAAGATATTTTTAATATTGTCTATTTACTTTTAAACCGACTTTTTCTATCCGAGCCACGTGAGTAGGGGTTTCAACCAGTCGACAGTTACCGATGCAAAGCCTCTAAAGGAATATGCGATCAAATCCGCATTTTCGACGTAGTTTGTCTCCGTTTTGCCTATTTAGCCTTTGTTTCTTTACAATGAGCATTCGAAGTACTGTGAGACTTTAACGTTGTGGCTTCTATGTATTGAAGCCGTTCTACCATCCTAATCACGTTTTTCCATTTTTTGTTTCACATTGGTAAAAGTGGTTTCGTATTATTATTTACTTTTGTGTAGCAAAAGAGTGGACGAGCCTGGGGTTTGAGTAAGCACTCTTGTATATGTGAATCACTGTTAATGCACTGCCAGTCATAATCTAATGTTCGCGGCTGTAAGGCCACGTAATAGTACACAAGTACACAACGATATTTGTAACGTAATGAAAGTTACGTTCTGATACTACGAACTTGTTTAACCCTCACGAATTGCATCTGCACTGCTAAATGTACTATTTAGTTTGCTGTTCCTTGTTTCTCGGCAGCTGTAAGTATCACTTTAAAATATCTGCATTTTCTCCACTTGTTTCAATGGTACGCCATCCCTTTTAGATTGACGCATGGAGTGTTCCTTAGTGAAATTGAAATATTCGGCTGCCAAAATGTTGCCAAAAAGAGCACATAACGAACACGGTCCAAATCGAACATGCATCAAGCGCTTGGCCATACTGTGTATTTCAAACCGAGCTAAAAGATGATTGCCTACCTCTAAAATTTTGAAAAATTTGATTCAGTCCGTAATTATTTTTGTCCACGTGTATCACCAGCCGCTTTAAAACGTCGCACTACCACAGTTAAGAGGCCATTTGGTGCTAACGAGTCCGGCTGCCATGCTTTCGCTTAAGTTTACCGTTACCCTAGAACCTCTTTCCTCATCAGATTTGGTCGCTCAGATAAGTAAAAGAATTTATGCAACACTTTTTAGAGCGCGAAAAATCGTAAAATCATAATGTAAATGTGCGATTGACTTTGTTCTGAAAATAATATCAATAATAATTAACGACGGTGTAAAACATGCGCTAATCAACAATTCTACATCTGTATTGTATAAATATAGATGAAACAATTAGCTCGACGAAATTATCCTTTTAATGAGCAACTGAACGGCAAGATGTGTTCGTAGGTATTGTCCGACAGTGTTACAAACGGGTGATTGTGGCTCCCCTGATTCCTTGCTTAGATTTCAGTCACATCAGAATATCAATATTCGGCGTTTTAAACAACTGTCTAAAATGACAAAAATAACTAAAAATATTATGCATTAACCATCAAGCGCTAAATCTAAACTGAGTAATCGGTATTGGAATTTTAAGGGTAGATGCCTGGCTTTGTCATTTAAAAATTCTAATCATTGGTGCATTTGTGTAAATTGAAACACATTACGAGCACTCGAATGAGTTAGATGCGGAATTTCAGCTAACAGCTCATCGATGGTCTAAGTAGTGGCAAGCCGTTGAGGTTGATAAAAAAAATTTACTTTGACTATGCAGACCTCCGCTGTGCCACCCAGTTGCCATCGGTCAACAAACTACCCTAAGCAGTTTTTCCTTTCGTCGGTTACCAGGTGCCGTTTTAAGACACCCCAGTATGTGCGTCGTCGTCTGATTTTTTTCTCTTCGTTTGCCATCAGATATAGTTTCAGCCATAAGTTTCCAAGTCAATTTTGGCCGTATAGATTGTGCCCGTAAGTTGAAAGCACCCGGTTCACCGATTGTGCTTAAGTGAAGTTTGTGATATTAGAAAGAAGACGCTACTATTATTCTCAAAAAGTGATTGAATATGTTTTAAATTAGTGTCGGGAGAACACATGTGAACGTATAGTACACGGATTTATTACCCAATATATGTTTTGCCACCCGATGAGAATATTTATTCTAAGGTGTGATAACGAATAGGCTTTGCAATTACAGTCAATTTACAATTAGTCCATTACTTCCGTAATGACAAGGTTAAATTGGCATCTCCTTCACACGATGCTGTGTTTCGCTGTTTCATAATTGATACGCTTACCTTCCGGCAATTCTTGTAATAGCTGTCTCATGTAGCACGGGCGGACAACTCAAAGTGACGCAGGTGCGTTTGAATTCACTTGTTTTAGCTATCCGTGGCAGTGTATTCATTAGCACCATTTAAATGATCGCGGTTCCACTCCCACTAAAGTAAAGCACTGCTCCAAATTTAGTAGCAAATTTGTCAAAGCCGACCAACTCGCCTTAAACGAGCATTGTTACCAGCGATATTGCCGTAGACATATAGGCAATTTAGCAGTAGCAATAACAATGAGATAATATGCAAGTTTGGCACCCTATCATGATATCCGTACGGCAGGTGTTGCAGGCAAAACGTTTGCTTCTTATTTGGAAAAAAATGCTCTTAAAGGTTTTGGGCTTAGTTCAAGTAGTAATAGGTATTTCTTTGTGTGGCCAGAAACAACTAATGGAAAAATTGAACGCCTATCGTACAGTATAACCGAGTAAAACGGTTCACACAGGTTGCATCAAGACGACTCAGTCCCCCCCAAGCCTATAGGTTCCCCGCTGCTCGGGACGAGCTGAATATTTTTAGGACTGACCATCAGTTAACATTTAGTATCAACGGTATCGATTGCGGCATTACTTCGTTAGAAGGACACCATAAATGTAAATATGCAATGGCGAACACATATGTGTCGTCCCCCGGTTGAAAGCTAGACACGAATGCACCAAATCACCGAGCTCGATGGGAGCTGGTTCTCGTACACCGTCACCGGGTCAGTTTTAAAGTGAACTTGTGGGAACGCATTGACGGGGAAAATATGCTGGATTTGGTCGAAGAAGCTAAGCGAGTTTAGTGCCTTGCTGCCACTTCTGGCCGCACATATTTGTCTCTAAAAGAAAAGTTTTCACTTGTGCCAAGGCCGGACTGTGCTCGGTGTCAAGTTCATAGAGACATCGTGAGATGATAGCTGCTGCGCGGGGCCACTCCAGATGGAGTTTTCATGTTCTCAAAGCCAATCATCCTTTTTCCCTTTAAAACCGGTTATCATATTACTTTCCGGCGTGTGCAGCGTAGTGAAAAAGAAGCTCATGTTCTTGTTCTGCGCGACAGGGCTATCAATCTCTTTCAGGGTCTAAATGAAGCATATTTATCTTTCGACGCATCATTTCTGTATACCGAGCTATGAAGAGCGGTCAGCGTGATTTTAGTGAGTACGAAATCCGCAACGTTGGAGAGAAAATATATTTCTGTCAGTATTTACCGGGCCTTGACCGTTGTATAGTTTAATACAAGCGCACCGATAGTTCCAGAAGTCTCCATCAGGTTTAACGATTCGAATTGTTACGGAGGATGAGTTTGATCGAAATGCACGGAATTCGAGTAACATCAACCGAAGCACGAAAAGTGACAACTACGAAATAACGCTTGCTCGTAGACGATACTTACCGTTAGCGGATTACTGCAAGTACCTCATTTTTTCGACTAAATCTAGATTAGATGGCGTCCACATACACCCGAAGCTCACAGATTGACTCTCGTAATTTGGTGCTGTTTTTCTGACTAGAGTGTGAGTGCGGACCAGCGCACAATTGCACGGTACATAATGCAGCGACGATTTATCCTGAACAATGAAAGCTCGTCACTATCGCAGTATTCGACTTTCACGTACAAGTAGGCCACTACGCAAGATTTGTCGCAGCGTCCGTCTTTCTCGTGTCGAGGCATCCTGAGAAAGACATAAGTAAACTCTTCTGTTAAAGCATATTGACGCCAATATCATTTTCAGACACACGGGGTGCCAACAATAGCTCTGCCCATATACCGTCCCCAAATACAAAGAGACTGTATCGTAAACTCATTAGAAAAATAAACTTTCTCCAGAATGATTTTCGTTACGTACGAAGAGAACAGCGGACAATATGCAGAAATTTAGCCTGAAGCGCTTCAATACAAACAATTTTCATGGATTTTATTTTTCTGACCATGCGTTGTGCGGCCGGAGGAAAACCGTACCACTCCTTCGACGTGCATTACCGTTTGTGGGGCAGCGTCTTTAGAGTTAGAGTGGACCACTTTTTATCAGTAGTGCTACTTACCTCGATACGCCAGTAGATCTGTTGGGCAAAAAAAAAAACAACTTCAGGTCTGTAGGGCTCGTTCGACTCCAATCCGAGAAATCCGAAAAAATTCTGTTGAGTAAACGCATATTGTAGTGATTAGGAGGAGTAGGGTTAAGAGAAAACTGAGTAGCACATTCTTGAAGTCACTACGGCCGATTTTGCGCAGTGATTTGCCTTTGTTACCCGCACTCTAGCAGCCAAACGGCAACGAAAAAAGAATTATTAAACGCATCAGAGTAGGACTCAGGAGAATCGTATACATCTGGTTTCCTTGACCACAGAGGACCACAGACCACAGAGGGCCTTCAGCGGAGTTCAACCACAAAATAGGCCTTCAGCAAGTTCCACAGGGGAATTGATCATATCCTAATTGCAATCGATTTGTAATCTTCAGATGCTATTATGTTTGGGAATCTATGCCTGTATAGAACTAGGGTACGGTATCTGATGAGTAAACGTGGCAATGACAGCCATCAAACTGAGCGTGAATCTTCAAATTTTGTTTTTGGTTGAGTGTGCTTTAGCCAATGAGCGAAATGCAATCACTCATCGTAATCCACAGCCGCACTATATCACCAGCGGCGTAATGACTTCAATTATCTCGGCAAAAGCCATGCAGACCTGCAAAAAAGCCAGCCCAAATGTCGGAGCTATATATATATATATATATATATATATATATGAAGTTCTGCCTATCTAGTATTATACATGATGAAAACACCCAGCAAAGTTTCTTAAACTGTTTTCGTTTCAACCGAACGTTCCCATCTTATTTGCTATAGTCGCTTTGTACACGCTTCTACCGTTCTGCCCTCTGAATTCTCGCGTTCGCTCTCTAACTTTCATCTGCTCAGGCAGGCATTGTCACGATCTAGCTGAGCCAACCTACTCCAGACACTTTTGCCCGTATTATGGACTCCTCTACCTGTCAGTTTGGCGGTGGCTTGTCAAACAGCCCCTATCGAACGACGGACAAAACGGCGCTCAACGGTCAGACACCCGCCTGATAGGCGAAGACGAAAGCTCGAACAGTCTGTACGTCTCATGAACTTAATTCCATTACTGGAATAGCAATGACGCCGGAGCATATGGCCAATAACCGAGGCGATGTTTTTCCGCTGGCGCTGTTGCGCCCTGCTGCTGCTGTCGGGGCTGTTTCTGGCGTTGGATACTCCTCGTGCCGTGTTCGTCCATCGGTGTCTTCCCTCGCCCGCGTTTTTAGTCACTCTCGGCCCAACGCCCGAGCGGCGAGCGGCGAAAAGCCGCGTTCGCCACTTCCCTTTGCTGTGTCTCCACTTCCCTTCCCTTCGACCGCATGACTGCAACCTGTAGCCGGCGCAGAGATCCCCTCAGATGTCAAACAGGCCGGCCACAGATCCACAGTGTCTGTCCGCGTCTGTGTGTGTGTGTGTATGCGTGTTTTTCTGAGTACACGCGGAGGTACTCGTGTCCGTGGCGGCAAAAGCTGCGTTTCCGTTGGCGTCGACGACGCCGACAAAGAGCGACAAAAAGGCCAACAGAGGACAAGCACACGGAAAAACACGCACATAACCTTGTATACTATACACACACACACACACACACACGCCCACAAATGCGACCTGGAGGACGGAAACAACAGTTTCACCCGTGCTGACGTTTCGGCGCCGTTGTCAGGACTGTGGCCAGACACTAACCGGACGTAAGGGTGGTCCTGATGACAAGACAGGAGCTGTCAAGTCCACCCCACCCGGGCGTGTTGTGCTGGGCTATTATCGTTGTTAGTTTGCGGCTATCGCCATAGGCCGCTTCGTACCCTTCACGCCGAAAAAGCTAGCAGAGACTGACGAACAAACATAGGACCGCTTTATCTGCTACGATTACGTATACTAACATATGTGAACACACACACACACACAGACACACACACACACACGCACACGCACACAGACACACGCACACAGACACACACACAACATTGCTAGTTGACAGTCTATGCGAGCGATACGCCGCAACGCGGGATAACGCACAGAATAGACGCCGAGGCTATCTACGATGGAGAGCGTCTAATAATCGTTATTCGTTGGCCGGCCACCAACACGTGGCACAACATCAGCGTTAACTCAAGTGATTATGCTCTAATTATATGTACGTACACATATAAACGCCGCCGGCCGAAGCTGAAGTTGACGACGAAGTTACGAAGACCGCTGTAACTGTGACTTCGACGGCTAAATTTGCTTAGCGTGGAAATAGTCCGTTTGTGTGTGTGTGTGTGTGTGTGCGTGTGCGTGCGTGTGTGTGTGTGTTGTTGTGCGTGTGTGACCCTTTTCGTAGAGCAGTGTGGCCAACGTGCGGTAGTCGCTGTCACCACATGCGATTGTGGATTGACTCGAAAAGAATCGATTCACAGGTGCTAGAAGTACTCGGATTGGTGAACGGATTGTCGACAATTTGAGCTCAAACTACGGCTAAACGTGTAAACGTGTTTTGGGCGCAAGTGACCGGCTACAAATCTTTTTCTATCCACAAGGAAAGAGAAAGAGAGAAAAGAAGCGAAAAACAGCAAGAAAGGAAAAGGGGAGAGAAACTGACCGTGTAAGATTGCGAGACACGTCGGCTACGTCAGCGCGAATCTACGATGATGGACACTATCGACGCAGTTGTGTCGAACTTCTACGACATTAACGACAACGACCTTAAAGAGTTGTGGAACTCGGATGGATTCGATGAAGCGGTGAGTGCATTCGACGGACCTGCGTTTGTTGATAGTGTTGATGCAGGTGGACTAACGATAGGACGGATAAGGTCGTTCATCGTACGCACATGTAAGCGTTGATGGGAACTATTCCTAACTTAGATAGCTGCTCATCGAATAGTCGGTTCTGAACTTGGGTTTGGGTGCGAGTTAGTCTTGCCTACGAATGTGTGCGATCAGAAACCGCTCAGAGGGAAAAAGTGTCAATTCTGTCGTACATTCAACTTGACTCTCGCGCTCCAGATAAACCGCAGTTACCTAACGGATTGCGCACTTCTATCCACAAAACCTATGACGGGCGCTGAAGTAGCGAGTTCGAAGGCACCTGACGGCTCGTCCTCACACGCGTTCTCAAAAAATCACGATGATGTCCTAGTTATTCGGACGACCTCTCGCCTCGAGCATACGTAGGCTTTTCGTTCTCTACGACCCACTAATTCTGCTACTTGTCCGCCATGTTTTTGTTCTGTACGGCTTTTTTCAAGCCGTAGACAGACGACGTGTGGCCGGCCGAACGCACTGGAGGTCTTGCGCACACTTCCGACGCACGTGGTCCATTTCGTCGAGCTGCTTGCCCGATTAGACAGGACTAAATGCGCAGAGCTCGAGTTTTCTTGGAGCGATGGTGGACGCATGGCCCCAATATGCGTTCGCCTCATCGTCGAGTATACTCGCCGCCCAAAAAATGCTCAACGGACATCGATAATGTAGATAACAGGAGAAGCCGTTCTGTTGGTAGATTAGCCACGCGTGTAGGTATTATCAGCGGACGCGATCCCTTTTAAAACTGATACAGACAAAAAATTTGGTTCGGACGCATTCGCTACCACGCAGCCGTGGAACCGCGCGGAGCTCAGTTGTATATAAGCGTATTCTTGATATCTTGCCAGAGTAGATAACTGGCATAGGCCATGCGCCTGCGGTCGGCTTGAATCGAATCTTTTCATTTGGGGCGTGGAAAAATGTCTAGCTCTTCCCGTCTTTCTAGCTTGATGCCGCCGGTTAGGGCTATGTGAGCCTACCCAGCATCTAAAATTCAAGTGAAGTTTGCGATTTGGGAACGTCCTAAGCGTCGCGACGCGATCCTGTCTGCCCGCTGGAAGACGCGCCCAACCATCACACTCGGCCCGGCCTACGATCTCATCAACGTACAGCTTTTGTTCGAGCTCCCGGCGCACCGCCCCTGTCACCATCCCTAGCGTGGCCCCTTTGCCAAAGCAATAAACCAACACCGTGAATAAATCACAAAGCGCGCATTGTTTGATAAATGCATCTTTTTCCTCTCTCCCCCGCCAAATAATGAATCACAGCCGCCACAAACCGTCACCAAAAAGTCGCCCCAAAACGACAGTCGCACACGGCACCAGACCAGCGCTGCATTCTCTCGGCTTTCTGGATGCGTCTTCTGGCAGCCAAGAACAGCCGAAAAAAAATCGCCGACCCGAAGAGTACAATTCGCCGTTGGTCACAGCACCGTTATCTCGTATTAGTTGTCGCTCTTCTTTGTCGGACTCTGTCCGTCCGTACGGACGACGGCGATGTCGCCGACTGCCGTACGTACGCGTTGACAGCGGCACTCCTCTGCCCTCCTCTATTGGTGGCGCTATTGCTAACCGAATAGGTCGAAAAAAGAAAAGGCCAGGTAGACAAAATAGATAAAAATAAATTTTTAAAAAAAAAGCAGACATGCGGCGAACTACTCAAACGATGGCGAGTACGTGGAACTTCTGCGTCTGTCCGCTAGAATATCTATTATTACTATTGCTACTATAACTGCGACTACTTCTGCGAGGACCGAGAGCGAGAAGGTAGAATGGGTGGTAGATACACTTTTCCAAAGCGAACACGGGGGGATCTGACGCTGGTGCCACTAGTAGTTAACCTCAGCAAATGTTTGCGACTATTTATTTCTGGCGTAGCTGTCTCTAATCACAGCGATACAGTGATTAGCTCAACGACTTCCAGCGGCCTCTCCCCCTCTATCTCCACATTTGTTACCTCTGCTCATACTTCTGCTGCGCAAATAAAGCGATACATAGCGCGGTGGGGGTGGCACTTCTGCTGGCCGAAACTCTCCACTCTCTAAGCAGCAACGGAACGAGATTCGTTAGCGACTCGTACGAAACGAGGAAAACAGGTGGCTCGCTGGCTATTCGCTGAGCAAGTTAGTGAAACAGCGTTAAAAAAATCAATGAAACATAGAAGCTAAGCAGTGGAACAAAAACCAACCCTTTCTCATCCCGCCGGCGTGTCGGCTTCTGTCGACGCCGCCGAAGTCTCAGCGAGACCTCATCCTTGTAATCGTCTTTCAGTCCGCGCAACTACCGTCGCTAGTTAGTGGCTGGGAGTCCTCTAGTTTTCTTTTTCTACACTTTTTTTTTTATGAGCTACCTCACGTCCGTGTCGGCTTCAAGAGTGTCTGCGGCGATTTTTTTTTTTACTACGGTGACTGCTTCTGTCGGGACGTTTGTATCGCACGATGCGAGTATGAAGCTTAATGGACTCAGCCAAATTAACCGCGGTCATGCGAAAAGCGTTGTAGTTGTTTTGCGTAGATTTTTTCCTAATTGGTTCAGTTCGCACGCGGTCTCGCCATGCGAGTTGGCGGGGGCCGCTTGAAGTCAGCCCGTTTTTGAAGGTCCCGTTTTTTGGCTAGAAACCGTCGGCATCGGGTGAACGAGAGTGGGTAAAAGTGCACGTCCTGTTATCTACGCGGATATTCTTCAGGTGCTAGAAATGGCCGATTCTATTTCTGGTTGGGCGTCATTGACTAACTCGAAAAATGCAACCCAATCTTTTTTGCAGTGCCCTGTATCCAAGTGGCGAATCAGCGCCGACAGCACAAAAATGGGTCAGCTACTTAATCGTTTTCTTTTTCGAAAAAGTTTCGCTTTCAAAATTAAATAAGAAAGCCGGTCAAGTTCTATTTTTCCGCAGTGCTTGACGCCTCCGTTGTTTATGACTCGTTTGAACCTCTCTCCGGTCGCCGTCGAGGTTTTCCGCCAATCCTGCGATTCAATCAATAATCGATTGTGCAATGCGAACGTTGACCGAAAATCAACAAACAAATTGCAGAACAACTGCACCAATTCGTCCAATTAGTCATACGATTCGCCGTAGCGTACACTGTAACCGAACATACAAACAAATCGCGGCCGTGAGGTGCGTCTTGTTCGTCGTGTATTCCTGCCCATTAACTGGTTCGTTAGCCCCAGGCCGGTCTGCGCATGGCCTGCCTTGAAGA
>MNPL01003853.1:0-10356 GCA_002081605.1 Tropilaelaps mercedesae | reverse complement strand
TTCCCGAACACAGCTCGCGGGGGGGGGGGGTTCGTTTGCATTCATCGGCGTCATCGCACAATTTGACAGACAAAATAGTCAACGAGTGGACAGGAAGACCGAATGACGCGACCCGATAATCGCTCCGGGAATTCGCCAGGAAGTGCGTGGCCGGTAAAGGGGCGATTTCGTTTGAGCTTCGCGCGTCGAAAAGAGTTCGTTCAGAGACACACAGGTCGAAACTGTTCGTCGAAGTGTGCTCACGACTTTTGTCAACGCGATGCGATCAACAAACACAATGGCCGCACGCGAGAAGGCGAACATTTGTAAAAGCAACATGGCCGACACCGATTCGACATAGAGGCCGCGTGTCGATATGGTCGAGGACGAGTAGTTGCGAGTACTCGTGGCGAAGATTATTAACGAGTACATCGTGTACTCGAGGTACTGACGACAACTTCGTCGAACAGACCGACATGTGCCGGAAAATCGGACACATGAGAACGCTTCACTCCGTTAGGCCGCCGTTGGTCTGCTGGAGAAGAATCAGAGAGATCTCTGCTACGGGGGCGAGTGCTTTACGATTGCTACCGGCGTCGCTGAGCGTCTGGAAAACGCTGCCAATCCGACCGTTCCGGCGGACTCTGGAAGGTTAGCTCAATGCGCATATGTTTGCCGGGTGGTGTGAATTTTGTTTCTACCTCGTCTATTGTCCGGTTTCGCTGTCGCGCGTTTTGTCGAGTATTCGCGGCTGGAATCCACTAACTATGAATGGGTTCAATTTAGCGGCCATCGCCAAGCGTCGATCTACACGGCGGATCTAAAACGCGGTTGGTCGCTGAACAATTTGGCGCTGTTGAACAGCGAAAATGAAGAGAGGAAAAAAAACGAACGGCAACATCGCGGCTGACGATCACGACGACTCGGAACGAGTTTCGGGCCTGCCAGAACGAAAAAAACCGGTGAATTCGTCGGGTAGTTAGCGCACGGGGCTCCCCCTCGACTGGCGTTCCTCCTTTCGACTTCGTAACGAATCTCATCGTCTATCCGTGTGAGGCTTCTCTACGTCGAAGCAAACGAATCCCCGGTGCAGTTTCACCGAATAACTACGTCCCGCCGTGATATCGCCGCCCGCAGCGGCAATGGCCGCCGCCAGCGCCTGTTATCTGCTCTATGAGGCCAAAGCTACGGCGAATCCGACCCGATCTTGCCGTAGAGCCGCCAGCTCGCGCCGGCAAAACGCGCCCCGTCTGTCGACAGAAGTCCGACATGGCCACAGGGCAAACGGGTCAGGCAGAATTTCTTTCGCCGTAGACGCTAGGCGCTACCCGGTGCCGCTTTACGCTCCAGCTCACAGCTGCTGCTGCTGCTGCTGCTGCTGCTGCGGCTGCGGCTGCTGCTGCGGCTGCTGCTGCTGCTGCTGATGCTGCTGCTGCTGTTATTGCTACTTTTACCGCTTGACGCGGTCGACTGTTCGACGATTCGAATGTGGTCGGACGGAAATTTGATGTAGGGCCGGCGCTCGTCTTGTCTGACGGGAACGCTCAGTCCTGATGGAGCTGATCCGACTGATCAGCGATACCATTCGAATCGACATAGTGTAGACCTGCAATGGACGTCTGCCAGAACGTAGGTGCCAGGCATTGTAGGCGTAGGAGCGTGGGCGACATTACGAACAGAGGCCATTTTTCCTCTGAGGATGGGGAACTAGCATTGCTGATATAAATTTCCACATGCGTTTCGTCATCCGCGACGAAGACGACCGAGATGGCTGAAGCAGCGGCGACTATCGGACTCTGATCTGACGCGATGAGGTCTCGGATCGAGGACTGATGAGAAACGAGGCAAATGTACTCGTGCTAAGCGCTTCATCGTGTTGATTCCCGCGTTGCGCAGGTGTCGTCTGAGCAGAATCTCGCTCGCTATAGAGCGACGGAAGGACAAAGGGAGACTAAAAAGCTATTTCTGTCCCATCAGAAGATTAACTAACGCAAGTTAGCCTTGCTAATTACACTGCTACATGCGACAGTTGAAAGTTGAGGTTCCCGTTGTCGCACTGTGGTGAGCGCGTAAAGGGTCACCGGCGCCGAGCAACCTCAGACGCGTTTGTGATCAGTCAGTCATGGCCCAACGAAGATGATGATGCTTTTGTTGGCGCGTCTCAATTGTTCGTTGCAGTTCAGTACCGAGATGAAACGATGAATAATCGACAGTGGACGTGTCTGAAGATATCGCGCGTACGACCTGCACAGAAAATTCACTTCCGCCCGGACTACGATAGTGATAATCTCATGGCGACTCTTGGCTGTCCAATTTGACAGTGTTAACAAACACCGACCTCTTCATAATGAAAGCTGCAACGACCGATGGTGGCTGGGACCAATTCAATCCAATCGAATCGAAGAGAATCGTGAGAGAAAGGCTCGAGAAGATCGGCCCTGTCCGTGTTCGACACGCATTCGAATAGCCAACATTTGTTGTCATTGCCCTTTTGCCTCTCACGCAGAGGAGGCACGCTCGAGCTGGGCACGCTTGAGGATCGATTGGAAATTGGAGAATTTGGTGCCGTGACAGCAACGCTATTCTCTGCCAGGCGATGGCGGCACGCTGACCCCACGGAAGTCTTCGGTCAGGGGTGCGGCAGGCGGAGCAGAAGTTTCGCTGGGATTTTTTTGTTTCGCACTTTGACGCGCCGTCGTTGTTCTCAGCAAACTGAGAGTGACCCAGACGGACAGAATTGACATTATCGCGTTGCGTTGCGCCCTCTGACAATGCAGACGAAGAATTCGTTCGAAGATACTCGCTCGAAACTGTAGCGAATCCTGGACCGCTGAACGAACACGTGCAGAAGCAGCCGCGTGCAGATCCCACGTCTAGCGACGTGAAAACGTGCGACCTTGATGTTCCAGTTGATAATCGACAATGCGGAAATACGAGCAGCGGGAAAACGAATTGCGAAACAAGGTCATTTTGCATGAGGGAGTCATCTATGGCTTAGACGCGCCCTGAGTGGCTATTTCGCAGTTTCGTAACGTTCTCGTGTAGATATGAATGAAGAAGTTGTTCTAGTCGAGCACAGTAACGCCGTGCGTGTCATTTCTGCACCATGGACTAGACTGAACACAGCCGCTACTGGGTCAGAGACCTCCTCAATAAAATATATCAGAGCCTACTGAGTCGGGGAGAGAATTTCAGCACGCCGATGTCTACACAATCTGAGTTCTGCATTTGCAAATCTGCCCTGATTGCAGTTTATAGTGTGTGTGTGTGTATGTGTGCATAGCACTTAAGCACGTTATGTATTTGTCCGGTTTTATTATCGTTGCTTTTGGCAAAAGCACATAACCCATCTAAGCTGGGTTTTAGCCGAGGGCTCTGGTGGCCACTGGCCATGTTATCGTCGCGTAATGGAGATCGCGTTTGCCGAAAAGAAGGTCGATCTTGCGTTGGATCCCCTTAGGCATCTGTTTCTCCGCAAGACGCATCTATTTCTTTCTCGTCGACCTAATCGGCTATATTATTATTGTTATGATCATCTCGAAAATGCGCTCGCTACCTGGCTCGTCCCAGCCAGCCACAGGTGGATGGTGCGCCAGCAGGCGGAGGCTTAATTGGAAAAACGCCATTGGTCCACCTCTATGGCGATGCCGGACAGGCCCTGCCGCAGGCCGCGCTACGCCGCAGCCAACGTCGGGATTACGCGGCCGCTGACAGCACCAGCAGCGAGGGTGACGACAACGACGAATACACACACACACACACACACACACACAGCAACGATAACAAAAGCCATGAATGGCGATGAGAAATCTGCCTGCTCCTGTAAACGAAAGCAAACGTGTTCGCGTTCGCCGCTCCGTACCCCAATCGTCGCTATTAGTGAAGTCGTTTTTGTTCCTGGCAGTCGCCGTTGGTGCCATTGTCGAGCTGGCCACTTGTTGGTAAACGAACGACAACGAAGCCGACGGGTGAATCGCATCAAGGAGAAGGAGAAGGAGGAGGAGGAGGAGGAGGCCGACGACGCTTTCGGTCGCTGTCGTCATGACGAAGACTTAGGGAGGGGGGAGCAGGACTCGAATGGGAGTGGGGAATCCGCCTTCGCGTACGCGCTGAAGAAAGCCGCTAAGGACAGCGTGCGAAGAACGCCATTTGTCACTGGACGCCACCGAAGGGGGCAGCCTCTTCCAATCAGCTGCTATCGTCGTAGTAACGACGAAAGGTAACAGTCGCGTCGGTCGTCGTGGTCATGCGACCCGTGGACAATCACACCGGCGTCAGTAGCAGACGCACGCGTCGATGCGCGCGACACGCATACGTCTGGAAACTTCTGCTCGTGTCCGCGGGAGGTTCTCGCCTCGTCATGACGAAACGATTACTTCTAATTAGTAATCGCGTTGAACTCGCGTCGTTTTCTTGCCTCGGCAGGCATCGCAAAAGACGACGTCGTTACTTGAAATAGCGACGGCAATAGCGTCTACATGAGAGATACTCGTCCAACGGCAACTGTTCGCTGCGCTGGGCTCTGTTCAATCGGAACGCGCCGTCGTGACAGCGCCGAATAGCGAAACGAGGTGTAAACGCCGACGGCGCAGGTAACTGGCGATTGTTCGATGGGATAATCTATTCAATCTTGAACAGACGCCGACCAGTGACGCTGTCAAGGGCAACACCTCTACCAGACTAAACAACAGGACGCTGCAAATCCAAGAGACAGACAACTTCCATCGATGATCGTCGGCGTCGGGGAAGATGCCAGTGGTCGCGGCTCGCCTCATGAGTTCTCCGTTGCGGGTGCGTTCTACCTATCTACTTTTCTACCTCGCCGAGCACAGCCGAAGCGGAGTAGATACTGAAGTAGCCGTCTACTGCGATAGCGATACGATTCTATCGCGTGTTTATTTTCGTTGATTTTCCCTTTTTTCTTCGCTAGAGCGACGCAACAATCGATGACACGAACATACATTTGCCCATGTATACGTGTGTGTGTGTGTGTGTGTGTGTGTGTACGTGAAGATGTCGGTTTAACAAAATCGCACGGACAGGGAGTGAAGTGAGTAGAAGTATCGTTTCACTCTGTTCGGCTGTTGTAGTTTTTTTTTATTGCGATCCCGCACGGCCGATCCGAACAATCGTCGGATGACCGGCGGAGATGAGCAGATGGTTTCAGCTGTCGCAGTCCCTGCGCCGGAACAGGCGCCCACAGGTCGATGTCACATTCGGCCTAGGAGGGGGCCTGCCACTCCTGAAATTCGTTCCTGCGTCGAGCTCGAGGCGCGTGACGACTCGATAAACGTCGTTCAAATCCGGAGCAAACAGCGACAGTCAATTGGATGAATGCGGAGCTGCGATCTTTCGTTCGCCTGTGGACATGTCATCGCCTCTACTCGGGGAAGGCGCGAGCGACAATCTCGGATACGCTCCTCACGTTTTGTCAACGCCGCGCCACAGTCGCTACCTTTATTTGTTACCGTTGAAAAACATTTGCCATTCGTTTGATGAGCATCCCACTACGACGCCGGTAGAGCGATTTTATGCTAATTTATTCTTTGCGACAGGTACACACGCACAAGAACACACACGCACATGTGTGTGTGTGTGTGTGTGTGTGTGTCGCGTTTGCGAGAGAATCTGATAACGGCGACTATGAATAATGCAACAGATTGTAACATCCCAGTGATTAACGGCAATAATAAACCGCAAGGTTTCGTTAAAGTTTGTCAGGACGACGACGACGACGATGGCTTTGTTGTAGCGATTGTCACTTCGATTGGCACTGCGGCCGCGCCGTCAGAGCTATGCGTGTGTGTGTGTGTGTGTGTGTGTGTGTGTGTGTGTGCATGTACGTGTGTGTTTGTTGGTGAGAAAGGTGTCGGGGACGCCCAACTTGAAGCTGGGACCCGGGGCGATATGCCCGCCCCGGTGAAACGAGAAGACGCACATCGGAGCGTTTTTGCCGAAACGCCCCCCTATGCAGCTGGATATCGAGACGCAGCAACATTTCGTAGCGTATTATATAATATTATCGCGTCTGACCGACCGACCGACCGTTCAGCTGCAAACAGAGGCGACGACAGAGGCGAAAAGCGCCGACTTACGTCAACTGTTTCTACTGTTCTTTGACCATGCGTCCAAACAATGCAAACAAAAAAATACCCCTCGCGTAGCCTAGCCGCTCGATCCACGCTACGAGTCCAGACGCGTCCGACGCGTGTCAGACCACTGTCATCCGACGCAGCCCAGTGACATCTCCTTACCGGACAACGCTCCGTGCCGGCGTTCCGTTTCCAGAGGCGCGAGCACTTTCGCTCGCGTCGCGTCGCTGTGTTCGCTATCTGGTCGTGCTGTGGCGAACTTCCTTTACAGCGGCTGTGCAGCCGAGGGCGAAGCGAATCTGTTGCCAATGCGAAAGGGCATAGCCACTATCAGACGTCCAATGGCGGTGGCGGCGGCGGCGGCGGCGGCGGCGGCGGCGTTGGTTTGCGACGCCTCAGCCGACGCCAGTCTCTAACGCCGCTAATGAGTTAGTCGCCGCCATAGTCCTGACCGGCGAGCGTCTGACATGACGCGACGGCGCGTGGCTTCTTGTTGTGTGGCTGCGTTAACGATCTGGAATCCTCTCACGGACTGATTCATCGTCCGAAGCGAAATCCTACTCCGACGCGGCATCGACGCCAGATGCCTTCTTTCAGATAACCTCCAGACGGTCGGGGGGGGCGGTGGAAGACAGGTGTTGTTACTTTTTTGGACGGGGGGTTCGTCGGATGTCGGAGAAAATTGCTACATGGTGTTGTGCACCGCGAACGGTTGGTCGTCGAGGAGGCGAGACGAGAGGCTGTCCGCGCGCGCGCGTCATATCGCACGAATAAACAAATCAAGAAAGATATCTCACTTCGCACAGGCAATCAAACGGCATGGCCGTGCTATTCCGGACATGGACATGAGCACCCCCACAAGCGTGACTGTGCGGGTGAGTAGGTTTCTGCATCGTATTCGAACGAAATGGTTTCACGAAGTGACGGCGTCGTCTCGTCGCGCCGCTAAGGACGAAGCTGACAACGCTATTTTCGCTATCAGGCAGGTCTGAGAAGATTTTTTCGCGAACGAACCGCAACCTCGGCGGCCGTTCTCTTCTGGGGCCGGGCCACGTTGGCAATTAATTAGTCATAACGCTCAATAACGTCGGTCCGAACGTTGCTGAACCTCCGTTGCTGAACCCCCGTTGCTGTCAAGGTTGCTGTCGCTCTTTTCGTGTCAAAGTTACGCTTGCTCTTGCGGATGACTTCAATGGCGCGCATTTTTAAACGCGCAACGCCCGACGTTTTTGTGGCTTTTCCGATTGGGCCGTGGCACTCCTGCGTTCATTACGGCTCACGGAGACAGCGTCGCGTGGGAGGACCTCCGGTGCTCGCCATTGCTCCGGAGCGCCATTGACAGAGGCGGCTTTTCTACTCGGCCTTCTCGTGCGAATCACTGACGGATCGGAACGAAAAACCACTCGTCCGTACACACACACACACACACACACACAGAAACACACTCAGTGAAAGAAACACTTCTCCAACGAGTCTAGTGTGTGTGTGTGTTTATCGACAAGCGACTCTGCTCGACTGCCGGTTTTCCTGCCTGCGCGTGCACCCGTTCGTTGTCTACGCCATCGCGTAGCGTCTACGCAGAAGAGATTTCGGCGACAACAGATCGGTCTGGTCGGGTCGAATCAGCTCGTGCGAAGATACGGAACGCTCGAACGAGAAGATGACGCGAGAAATATGCAGACGAGGATGGTAATTCAGTCACTGCGTGACTAGCGCGGCACTGCTACTGCTGCTGCTGCTGCTGCTGCTGTTGTTGCTGCTGTTGTTGCTGCTGCTGCTGCTGCTGCTGCTGCTGTTGTTGGCGGCGGCGGTGGTGGCGGCGATCAGAGTCAGGCCGGATGTTTCTTTATCGACCGAGGGAACAACATCTGTAAGCCATTGCGGGGGAGTGGAGTGCCTAAGAAGATTGTGTGGGTATTCGTGTGGCGAGTCTCTGCGCTCACCGCCACTGACTCTGGCGTTCACTCTATCTCTTCCCTTCTCTCTCCATTTCCCGTTTAGCTTTCCCTATGTTGGCTAAATGGAGCATAAGAAGTGTGGCTCGTTTGTGTTTCGGACAATCGTCAATAACTGTATCGTGAGTAATTAGGTGTCGGCCGAACTGAACGAAAACACGCGTATAGAACGTCTGTAGACGTTGGCGTGAATACATTCACGCAAATTGGGGAGGGAGGTACCTTCTCGGCGAGATCTGCACGGGCTGAAACCTCTCCGCGGACAAGAAATATGAATAATGTCGATGCCGGCCAAGTGAAACTTCACGATGCATCCAACCCTATCAACAATTACCGAACTTCAGAGAGGACGCTGGATTCCGCATGTTGTCACGTTGTTGTGACCTTCAGGTAGTTGTTGAGCTTCAACGAGACAGAGCAGAAATTTCTGAATTTCGAGTCTGCTTCTGAACGAGGCTGCTTGTCGGAAGACGGAAACGTCTGCGTCAAGCGTCTGCGTTGTTTCGTACGGTCCCCCATTCCCGTGAATTGCGAAGATCCACGATCGTCGTCTCGGCACCTTGGCCACGTCGAGGGGCGTAGCGTAACTCAGACACTATCGCCACCTCGTCAGAAAGGGGCCGCACTCTATTAGACTTTTTTTTTAATCAACCCTCAATGAACCCGGTTCATATTAATCGCGCGCGAAATCGTCGGTGGTGGCGTCCACCGATCATAGAAAACGCCTGATCTTGTCGGTCGGTGCGCTTCTCCGAGCTGAGCACGGGCACGCGACCACGACTGGGCTAGTCAGAGAACCGCGGTCCACTAGACAGCTGATCAATTCGCCAGCCTCAGAAGGAAGTGCGCGTACGCGTTTGCATACGCGCCATCGCCTGCGACCAGGCGTCGCAGTGAAATGCGTCCTGACACGCCCCGCACACGGCAAAGACGTGGTGATGAACACGCCAGCGCCATTGGGGAAAAATGAAGCCGCCAGTTCCGTCAATGGCCACACTATTTTCCATGTGGCCGCCCATGGACCGTCGTCATGAATATCTCTTTCGTGCGTGCAAACACACGATAGATCGCTCAAACAAGATACAAACAATAGATGATTGTGTGCAGTGTTTTCGCGCAATGGAACTTGGATTTTGTCGAAGGAACAAACAAACAAAAAAAAACCTATCGGCTGTTACATTACGAACGGAACTAGGCATGCGCACTTGTAGAGCGGACGGGGGGTTTTGTTCTTCTTCTTCGTGTGAGAAGATTTATCTTCGCACGAGGCTGTGTGGCTAAACTAAGATAAAAACACGTGAACCCGAACTGCCGTTGGCCGGAGGCCCTTGTCGAGTAACTCGTTTGCGGCTGAACTTACCTGGCTCTGGCGTCGTCTCTGCCTATACGTGCACACGTACGTATAGGCAGAGACGCGATTTCATACGCGACGCTTCTGATAACGAACGAAGAGCTTCTACATGACAATCCGATAAGACGGTGCGATGTATCGCGTACCTTACGCGCGTCTATCATCTTGTAGAAAGCCAAATCCAGGCAGCGTAATCCAGGGTCCAACGAGAAAAATTGCTAACCGTCATCTAAACGCTGCAGGACGCTGCGAGCGAGCGAGCGAAGATTAGTAAAGAGCCCCCCCTGTTACCTGCAGCCGATTTACGTCTGTTCTCCTAACGATGCTCGTATTTTGTGCTCGTCTCTTCTGTTTTTCTGCGGGCTTGCTCGATCTTCGGAGTGTTCGACTTGCGAGCAGCGGGCGCGCGCTTCAGTCTTCTGCGGGCGCGCGCGCTTCAGTCTTCTGCGGGCGGGCGGGCGCGCTTCAGTCTTTTGCGGGCGCGCGCTTCAGTCTTCTGCGGGCGCGCTTCAGTCTTCTGCGGGCGGGCGGGCGCGCGCTTCAGTGTCGTTGATTGATGGCGTCTTCTGCAGTAGATCGTTTCTTCGGGATCCTAAGCCGGCTTCGAGTGCCACGAACCGGGCCGATGCTTCACGGCTCTAAAGTTGCGCTTCACTGAACGGTGACAAGCAACGGTTTCGAGGTGAGAAAAGCTCGCCTGAGATGTCCGGACACCTCATCGAAGAAAGATGAAGATATCAAAATGCTTCTGTCGTTAGAGCGGTTGAGCCATTATCCTCTGAGTTTCAAGAGGATCCTCACAGTTTCCAAGTTTGTGCGTTGGCTGGGAAGTTGTGCAACCCTCAGCTGCGTGTCGATGATCCGATGAATGCCAATAGAAAAAAAAGAGCTCGAACATTTGCTCGACTTGTGAAACGACTTTTACGTCTCCTTTTATGTCCTGTACATGTATATATATATATATATATATATATATATA
>MNPL01003847.1:0-12296 GCA_002081605.1 Tropilaelaps mercedesae | reverse complement strand
ATATGTGTATACATATACATGTATGTGTGTATATGTGTGTATACATACACGCGTATGCATGTATGTGTGTATGTGTGTGTATACATACGCGCGTATGCATGTATGCATGTATGTATGTATGTATGTATGTATGTAATCTAGCTCACAATAGCGAAGCTCTGTGTTGTAATGAAGTATGCTCCCGGATTGGGCATCTATACAGAATGAGGCGACCAACAAGGGTGCTGCTCCTGTTAGGATGGCGAATACGTGTGGAAAGTAGCATCTCGAGTAGCGTCTGAAATGCCCCAAGTAGAAGTCGGCAGAATAGGTGGCCAATAAGTAGGTGTGTTTTCCGCTGGTGTCACAAACCGGTGCTCTTGGGCCACTTCTTAGTGTTTTGATGTACTATATGTGCACTAAATGGCTAGTGTCGAATGGGATTGCATTGTAGCGCATGCCAAATAGATGTTACTGGGGTAACATGGGCTGCAATCATAGTCAAAAGTACCTACATTCAGCGACTATGGCCTGCCAAATTTATGAACGGAGAGCATTTAAAATAGAGATTGGTTCAAATTTATCGAAAAAACTGAGACGCATGAGTGAGTCAACGATGAGAGCGTCCACACCTCCTTGGCGGGAGTTCGAGCCCCAGAAACGTTGGACAGGCGAGTCACAGAAGGTATTGGCTCCATATGCTTCTCCAAGAATCCCAGCCCAACCATGAGCATTATTGCGTATGCTTCTACTAAAATGTAAACACTGCCACTCCCTCAAAGCAGAACTGTTGCTCTATACGGATATTCCGTTAGGCGGTTCCCTGTCTAGATTGCAATGAAGCCAAAAGCGATATCCACAGGACTGGACGCCGATTGACGAAAACGAGATATATAGACCAAATATTTGGATTCAGACGCGACATGAACGCCATAAAGTTAACGCCGCTCCTACAGTAAAAAAAAAGCGGAGCCCCGGTTAATGCTGTTTATTTTTGGCTTGGACGAAACTGAACCCGCAATAAAGCGGTAATTTTCAGAACCTAGGTGGTGACGTTGGTGCTAGTGGTACGGAACAGCTTTATAAAACGTATCGTTAGACCCGGTTGTTGTATTCGGGCGGCTCCTTGTATGGATCTTTATGACATGAGGTGTTATGTTTCGTTTCTGTCGATTTTTTTTGCTAGTGTTGGCGCTCCCTTAACGGCGTTTGCATTCGTGAAAAGCATGTTCTTGTATCACCCGGTTAGGAATGTTTCCTGGCTCGTATGGTTTGAACTACCTTTTGTGAAGTAAACGGTTTACTAAGAAATTGATCGAATAACGTATGAAGGATCTTTTCAATACCATTCGAAAACTAGTGCATTTTCGAAGGGACGGCCGTAGTCGAAAATGGGTTAAAGCAAGAAACACGGTTCAAGCGACTAGACTCGGGACCATTCTAAACGCTCGTAAGCGTCCGAACGTTATTATGAAGTTATTTTGCTTTACATCAGCATCGAAAACCGAAAGAGAAATGATTTTACCGAAAGGTATATGAGTACGACATGATTTTATAGTGATCGTATTAAGGTTTAACCTTATTTGGTTTGTATGTGTAAGCCACGACAAAAAAGCACGAAATATTACCACGCATCTAAGGAACTCAACCGTAACAAATGTGTGCTTCAAACAATAAAACTCCATTAACGACGGATTGCAGTGTCGTAACTTGACCCTGAGCAGATTTTCACGAAAGCAAACGTTTCTAAAACCCGCAGTTAACGTTGTACGCTTTCATGTGGCACGTCTTTCCTTTCGTATCAGCCAAATGGCCATATACCGGTTTCTTGGATGCCTCTGCTTGTTAGCACCCTAAACGGGGCTCGGCCAAGAGCAGAGATAGAAGCTAACTTCCAACGAAAAATAAAAGAAAATAGTCATCATTGATAATCACGATCAGGGCTGGCTCTTCTACCATTGTTGCTGACACTAGGCCAGTGTTACTGTGGTTAATGAGAGGATGTCGCTACCACGGGGAGGGAAAGCCGCGACGTTTACAGGAAGTTGCAAAAAAGACGATGCGTAGGACGATGAGCAGGGCGTCATCGTGATCTTCTACGAGTGAGAGACGAGGGTGGGCTAGCAGGTAGCGCTATTGGCGCTCCTTTGAGGTGGCCGCAGGGCAACACAGCTGAGCACAGACCGAAGCGAACACATAGACGGTGTGGCCTCGCTAGACAATTATGACCGCACATTTTTGTGCTAGCGGGGGTGCTGGCTTTCGAACTAAGAAGGGATTTCCATGGTGCTGAGTCGGGCTTCGTCGCTCTCCGAATTCCAGAGTTGTGCCCCGCGTAAACGGCATTCAGACAGGGCATCGAAGCGAGAATACAGACGGGGTTTAGGTCACTCATCTTGTTTCAGCGTCGTTAAGTTGTATGGGTGGCCCGACAGGCACTGAACAGACTCGTTTGTACTTTCAAGAACTTTTTCAAGGCTATTTGACGATGTTAGTTGGCAGGTTTTACGAGAAGGTTTGGGTTTTATCTTTAGTTAATTTACAGAAATTAACGCACACCTACAAAATGGTGCTGTTTTACTGAAAGCAAGCAACTTATACATCGATGACGGATCTTTTTTTCTTCGGGGATTAAGGGCAAATCCTCATTGACACCAAGCCTCACAAGTTCGGAACTTTGACGGAAGGAACATTGACCGGAACTATTTATACGAATATTTCAGTCAATGCCTCGCAGGTACCAGCAGATGATATTCTTGTCTTATCCCTCAGTTTGTCCTCTGGAAGGGCTCTACGAGCAATCTTCCTCTACCGCCGTTCTCTGTATTAGTGCCGATATTCTAGCTCTCCCAATCGGACGATTGATCAGTGACGGATCTAGGTGGCCGCTCCCGGTTGATAGCGACTGGTATATCGTTAACTTGACCTCCCAGCTAAAAACGTCTGCGAAAGTGAAAGCAATTAAATATTGGATATACGAATAAGTACCCAGAATACGACTGTTATTTGTAGAAAAGCTTATGGGGCTCGAATCAAAAATCGGGATAGATTCATAGCGTCACCAAATGGAAATTGACTCCCACACTATTTGGGCCCAGTTAAGACTCGTTTAGGGGTCCTTCGAGTTATAGTAATGTACAACTTTTGAACATAAACTACATTTTGTATCCTTCCATGAAGTACGCCAACTACCGGAGGTCTTGTGGATCTTACGATCTACGATTTAAAATCTCGCCATTGCACAGTTACATCGACGGGTCTGTCTTGTAGAGCAAAGCTAAAGCAGTGCAATGGACGTTAAATATTAGCTGATGGTCAACTTTGGGATAAATTAAGAAGAAAAGAAATAAGTGTATTTAGTTTAACAGAAACTAAGACTTCATTTTTATGTAATAAATTAAGTGATTCTTGCTAAAATTTTCTTGCACACATTGTAAAAACGCGGACTAACCTTACCTTTCTAATTCATTTTTGCTATGATTTACGCGACTGAACAATTCAGCAAAATATTCTGATTTATTTTGTCTCATTTCCCAATCCTCTCAAATCCACTAGAGAGATCCAGCCGCCACCCTGTTGATCTCTAGAATTTTTTTAAGATAGTTACTTGTCTAATCTTTAACTTATACATATCTGCAAAATAAACAAATTCATTCGTACAGTAACATATGTCGGAACTAGTTCGCCCTAACTATGGCTGTTTTTTAACACTCTTTTTTCAGCACTCGCGTCAAATCCAGAATTTCCTTTTGTATTCATGGCATTAAACTCCGCCACCAAACGAACTTAACCTGACCTGGAGCTCAACCGGCTTTTGTCGGCAACACACAGACGGCTGAGCCGAGTAACCTCTCTTTGCCCGAACGCGCTTGTCTCGTCTAGACGCGAAGTCAGAGAGCGAATCAAATCGCACCTTCCTTCTAGCTGTCTTTCGAAGCGCAAGCGCCGAAGACCTCACGCAACCGGCTTCGTACAGCCGTCAGAGAGAGTCACAGGCAGCTCACGTATGTAGAATTAGAAGAACCAGCCGGACACTCTTCGTTCACCGGCTCCAGAGTCGAGAGGAAGCAAACTAGCCAATCAGGCTGAACAAACCAGCCAGCTGTATGGAACCGTGCCGGTTCGATGGCCGCTCCCTTCACGGCGGCGAGGTATCAACTGGAACCAAATTTGCCTTTCGTCTGGAACCAATTGACATCTGTCGGCCGTCCGGCCGGATCGATGCTGCACGAGAGCGAACAAATATCAGCGAAACGACAACGACAGAAAAGGACGGATACAACGGAATGTTAGTGCTACATCCTGCCGTGAGTATTGTAACCTCTGTCGGGTCCCACTTTAGCTGATCCTCTGCGTCGCACAAACACTGGGAATAAGCTTAACCTAGGTACTTAGCTCATTGTCGCGAGTCAAGGGAATATGCTCTTAGTGCTAATGTTTTGCCTTTTTGAAATCTTATAATCTCTAAAAAGATTACGATCTCTAAACTCCTTTTCTACAGTGGCTGCGTGACTACGGAGACGGCGGTGAGTTAATTTGAGTGGGCCCTCGTTGGGCGGACTAGTTTTTCATATTTTTAAGAGCATTATAATGAAGAGGAAACTACACACATGGAAATCCAATCGACGTCTAGCTTCAGAATCGTAACTTCGAAGAGAAATTAACGCATAATAATTTCTGAATAATCAGAAAAATGCTTCTAAAAAATTATAAGAATGAAAAATACGACGTTAACTTATTTATAAAATTAGCACTGTGATATTGCAAGAAAGCTAATAGTGTATTATTATATCTACAGATTGGTGTTTCAGAAGTCTCCCGACAAATCGTCGACAATTTAATCAAGCATTGTCCGTTCACAAATGATCCAAATGTTTGGCACACGCCAAGCACAGGCTAGATCCCATATTTCAATTTTAAAAGGTTTATATATATACATATATGTGTATATGTGTATATATACATGTGAAGTTAAAAACAGGGTGTGCTATTGCATATTCAACAATGACAAACAGGTACATACATCGTCGACAGTTTTTACTGTTTTCCCACCAATATATGGTGTTTGTGGCAGTTTTCGCTGCATGCAGCTTGAAGGCAACAAAGTGGTTCGCTGCAATTTCTAGCAAAATTGGATAGTACGATTTGGAGATTCTGACATGTATATGTATATGCAATAAATGATGTTGTCGCTACGTCAAACTATATATCGAATGTTAAACATATTCCGCAGAAAGAGAGAATTTGATTTTTTTTGCAGATTTCTTTAGGCTGTCTCTCGTATGGCCTTATGCCAAATAATACATAAGTTCCTATGTAGTTCGAGTTCAGACCAATATACGAAAATATTCCAGTCTGCAACTACAACGTGTCCAACATGAATGTAGCAAATAGACGCCACGACGGTGTGCATAGTTCGGGTTTACGATGATTTCGTATGAGATGAGCAGCAATGCAGCACTACATCGAACATCGCGTTGAAGCTAAGTGTATCTGTGCGCACCGTCTGTGCGTATCGTCGAATGATGCTGTCGAATTCTTTTAGCATAGTAGGCCCTCATATAATCCCATCGTTGTTACATATGGTCACCCTTCACATCATACACCTCAACCCCAGAACGGCCGAGCGATGTGTCATAGCAAATACAGGGAGACGTGCTGCTCACCGCCGGTAAGGTAAGAATATCTGTTCTCGAGTGGCGCGAGTAGCTTATCTAGAAGCTGTGCGGGATCTATCGAGATGTAGAAAGTGTGTCTGTTCTCCTGAACTAAATACATACATAGTTCTATTGTGGCGTTCAGCTAGTACTCTTCCACCTTCTTGTGGTCTCCTGGGAGTCGAATACGGTGTCAATCAGGATGCATCAGACACAACTAAGAGGCGCTCGCGACCAAGCTCTAGACGTCACCTACAGTATGCATCTTTGGAATGCATCGCGCCTTGTATTGTCGGCTGTCACAAAGCGACTATAGAGTTGCAGGCAAGTTTAGGACAATCTGGTTGCAATGGCAATGGTGAAGTTGTTGGACCGGCAAGGGGAGGAGGGAGTGAATGACGAGTATAGCAAACCTTTGTAGAAACCCGATATGGACCACACTTCAACTAGTGATATTATAGGAGCGCAAAGTTGACACACGCCTCAGTATGACATGGACAGAGTTCTATACTAAATAAATTAGACATTTGACCTCCTTGGTTGACTGGAGTAAATATTTTGGGCATACACTAAACTTAGGTCTGCAGAGTCTTTACACATTTTTGAACCTCCACCAATGTTTAAATTTAGTAAAATATTAATTACTTCAGTTGGAATTAAATAATCTGTTTATTATTTTTTAGGATGATTTATACGTATGCTATAAACAGGGTATCTGTACGTAAAAACAAAGCATCCGTTTAGTCTGCTAGTTTTAAAATAAACATTCCCACGCAATTTTCGTGTAAATTTTACACACACACACATATACATATGTAATTTGTCTACAGACATCTCTCCCTAGGGGTCTAAACATCGCAAAGTTCGCTGAAGATCAAATATCGCTCGATCTGGGAAAAGCTCACGATTAATAGACAATGGCAACTTCGTCCCACCACCGTCTACGGTGCTAGAACAAACGCTTTGACTTATTCGGAATACAACAGTGTCGTCTCTTGGCGTTTTGAGTACCCTCACTAGCATATGGAGTCACGTAGCGAAAGCATTTGGTGGATCAAATTTTACGGTGGGGATTCGATACTACCGCAGCACGAGGCTGTCTACCCGACGAAATCTCTCAAACTCGCTAATGATCTGATCTACTCACGTATTTGACAGACGTCCCCCAAGAAACTAACCGTCATTCAAACTAATTCAACTCGAGCCGGTTCAACTTCATCAATATCTCGAACGTTCCTTGGGTCTGAGATGCAATCGGTGGGTTTGAAGAGAAACACAGAAAATTCTATTCTTGTTGTAGCATATTAATATTATGAACAGTAATCTGCACTGAGTGTATAATAGCTGGCCTATTTCTCACGCTGCATTCCACTTTGTCGCACTGGAAATATTCTTAGTCAAGCGAATATATTCAATTGAAGTTATTCTCTCGACGTTAAAGTAACACATAAACTCTATCCGTTTCGTAAATGCGTCACTCAGAGGACAAACTAATTTGTCGCCTAAAATTTTAGCCTAACTTAGCTAAAAGAATTGTAAACAGTTCGAAATGATTACAACACAGTACTTCTTTTCAAAAGAACTTTTCGCTGACTAACTCTCTTCTGTGCAAAGCTCTTCGCCAATAAAACTATACATGTTTTGACCAAAACTATTTTTTTAATGCGTGAGTGACATTCCTTAACCACTCACTAGTGTAGCCCAAATGTCAATATGTGCATGCACATATAAGTGCATGCGTTCAGACATGCACCCTCATACGCGGTAATTCCGTGTTTAGACGGGCAATTCTCTAACGTACTGAACGGTGTAAAAAGTATTTCTGAAATGGTGGTGTCGCTTTATCTGGTACTAATGGTTGTCTATTTTTCTTTTCGTTATATCGGCTTACATACGGCAATTCAGGAAAACGCGTTTTTTATAGATAGGACAGCCACTTATAGGCTAGTGAGTAGTAACTGCGACGTAACAGAACACACCCGTTAATTTAATCAGCCAGGTTGTTAATTTTCCGTCGCATATTGCTTCCGCACGCAAATAGCTTTCTAAGTGGCAACCATATTAAATGCGCGTATCGTAAAATTAAGCGGTCGCCTGGCAAAACTTTTTCTGACCAGTTAGGCCTGTACTGTCAACCCTGATTCTGGCAATCATAGCGACAGTGACTCCCTTCTTTTAGTGAACAGAATAAAGCTAGTAATTATACGTTGGCACTGCGCAAAAGCGGCACAGCATATTAGTGAGCGGCGCTATTTAACAAGTCGCCCCATCGTACTCGCGTGCAAAAATCTGAGTTCGTTTAGTTCGTTTGCAATAGCGGCCACAATGTAGAATTTGTACTTGGACGTTTCTTGCTTCCATACTGTATATATATATTGCCCACAATTTGTTTGAATCATTGGCGTTAAATTACCTATTGTACCCCCAAAGTTTAAATATTAGGCTTCTTGCATTTCGTCCAGGAACACTTTTTTAACGGACTCGTTTTTCAAAATCTTGATACCAACTCGGCTTTGCCATATACACGTGAGGTTTGTTTTGAGCATTAAATGCATGACATATACGTATATATATATGATATTATATTTAAAACTAAAATTTACCGCAAACTAACACTTATTTGGCTCATGTCATGTCCCTGTGGTATCAACAGAAGCAGGCACCTACCATTAACTGGAACTAAACATTCGGAATCCGCAGGTAGAAACTCCGTCGAAAGTAAGTCCCCCTATACGGATTATGTTACACGTGTACTCTTCCTCTCGCGTGCCTCCTCTACATTCTCGCTTGCTTATTATCTAATATGCACGAGGCTATCAAAAATCATGTCAAAAGAAGATTCCTTCTCATGCTGTTGCTCATTCTAATGGCCGTGACGTCAAAGTAACAAGAGTAACGCCTTGACGTCACGTCAACACCGGCGTATAATTCATCGCTCATATTACGCAAATGGGCTTCGCTAGTTTACTGTGTGCTTTACGTCCACGGTTAACTTTGCCCCCTAGCTTTTTGGCTAACCGCTTCCCTTACAGTCGAATGCCACTACAAATCACCATGATACAAATGTCTTATTATGAGCAAATTGCTTTCCATTTGCTGTAACAAAGACATCTGCACCTTAGGTCAATTTCGTGCATTAGCCTTCGCTATCGCTTAAGTACTGTCGGTTGCTATTGTCCCGGACAAAACAGCAAAAAGTACAAACGGATTGCACTTAGTTCTAATGTATTTGATAACTCGACTCTTGTGACAAGGCGGGTCCGTTTCATTCAGGGTTCACAAAACTGTCAACAGCAGATGACCCCTAACCATATTATCCCGCAAGGTATGCAGTGTTTAACAAATAGAATTTTGTATACTTGTTTAGTGCATCTCTTCTTAACAATGCTGATACTATCAACTCCACTAAGCTGAGGCGAAGTGGATTTTCAAATAAACAATTTTATAACGTCTTTACCCTCTAATATTCTGCCAACCGAAGTAGTCCAAGGGAACAAGTAGCTTCTACAGTGTTGTTTTGCGCTCAGTTCGTCACAAGCGTTTACACGAAATATGACAAAGAACGCTAAAATTCCATTTGTGTTCCAAGTGACGCTAGCCACACCGCTACCGATAACAGGTTCGTTAGTACGCGTGTCGAACAGACGGTGTAGAACGGTGTAGAACGGTGTAGAACGGTATGTTGCAATGCTGTTCTACACAGTGTAATGAATAGTACATGATCCTTACCCAGTGCGGGTACAAACCGAGAATCCTATCAATAGCTATCGGTGGGAAAACACACATACTTTCACCTTTACCCTTCTCCTTGTACGTACAAGAAACATTACACTATTTTATGTATACCCAAGACTTAATTGTACCTCACCCTTTCATGTTGCAAGCATCATGTTGTTTGTACACGACTGTTTACATGCTCTCACTCAAGTAAATATACTTGCACACATGTAAATACACAAACGTGCGAGCACACAAAGCTAACTTACTTAACATCGTCACTTCCTCGACGTGAACTTTATCCTCTTGGGTTTCGCTACACTTCTGCTATGAGAGCCTTAATTAAACTAAAAACTTCATTTGCTATCTGAGTTTGCCAAAAGGTGTATGGGGGAAAGTGGTGAGTTAGAAAACTTGGCGTGTTGCCAGGTCGCAAGCAGGAACTTTGAGTGAACTAAATGGCTTATGCGAGAGATTCAGCTGTCAAAGACTAGACCTCGGTATATATTACATGAACCAACGGCTCTTGCGTCGAATCAGCAAACCAACTAGAAATTGCCAAGAATAGCATTCGTTTTTGTAGCGATTTATATGAATGACGACACTATACAGTGCATGGCTGTTTCGGTGTGAACTCTCATTTAAATCGCTTGCGACAGGAGACCTTAAATTGTACCGGCGAAAACAAGGCCGAACGGATATGAGTTAAACAGCATCTTAGTAAGTAACACACTCTTACGGCCACGCGTCATAGTGAGCATTTCTTGGCTCATATTTTGCGATAGATCCTCTCGTGCTCAGTGGCTTGGTGCATTTGTGTGCGCCTGGCAACCGGAGGAGACGCGTAAGTGAACGGGGTCGATCCCCCATCGTTGCACATTTATTTACATTATGGGTCCGTCCTACGAAGTAATGCAAAAAGTGCTACCGTGGACGGTAAATATTGGAGGACGTAAACAATATTTCTAGGGCTGATGGTCAGCACTAAAAATATTATTTCATACATCCTCTCACTCGTTTTCAAATGTACCGTTGTTATGGGATCTGCTATTGCATCACACTGGTCATTCAATAGGTAATGTGCTGTATACTGAAGATAATAGGTGCTCCTATCTCAGTTCAATAGCTGTAAAATGCTGATTTTAGTATACGTAAAAAATCAGGCAGTTACTCATTAACGATCTTCTAAATGACTATACAAGAGCATATAAACGAGTTTCAGCTATTTCGGAAAAAAAACTGTACTTTTAATGGTCACTTTACGTAGAATATTTACACGTATACATAGATCCACCAATTAAAACCAACTTTCTTAATGATGAGCGTGCGTCGCCGAACCAAATCGTTTTGTCTAGTCCAGGCTGTTGAGAATAATGGCTACTAAAATGCGAACAGGATTCCAGTGTTTTCTTGTCAAGTAAACGGTAAAGAAAAACGATAAAGGAAATTACATAGGATTTCCTAGGATGGCGGCGGCGCGATTTTACGAAGCGTCATTCTCGAATGGCAGACTTTGACATCACGTACATATAGCATGGCCTCTAATGTGCTAATATAAATTTTACAACTAGTCGCGCAGCTATTAGCAGTCCATATAGAGCAAATGAGCCATTGTGATACCTTAATTCATTCACCACATAAACCCAACATGTATCGTTCATGAATTTCACACGTTGCTACTGCTAAAACGAAGCCATCGTAGATCTTACCTCTTCTTCTCTTCTCTTCTTCCCTTGTTGCTTGTGCATGCTCGAAACTTCGGTGCACGTACACATTCACTCCCTACGAGTTTGATTTGTTGTCGTATTCATTTGCTGTCGAAAAGACATCACGGCTGGAGGTTCCCTTACTGGTCGTGGCGTTGTAGTCGTCGTATGTAATGCCACGGTCTAGAATGCACAACTGCCGTATGACAAGAATAAATCATATCCTTCGGCCTGCGGCTAGCGCATGCTAGCATGATAACTTTGGACAACTGCATGAAACGATGGAACATCAACAACCTATGTAATGCGCTCCATACAGTCACGTCCATGTACACGTGCGTAAACTCAGGCATTAGCCAGCGTGTTTCGTCTCGCGCACTCTAGCAAAGACAAAAACGACCGCTTCCATGAGAATCTGTCTATGCATATATATGCATTTCGCACACGCACATAGATGTTCGTGTGTGTATACATATGTATGTATGTATATGTACACGTATGTATGCATGTATATATAGGTATACATATGTATGTATACATATGTATGCATGTATACATATGTATGTATGATGATGATGAGGATTGTTATGATGTCGTACCGTTGTAAGTACACTGTGTAATTAACACATTTTTCTCATCGCTATCATATCTTCGGCGAACGGCTGGTGCGCAGAGAGGGTGAATTATCGAGCATTTTCGCTTGTCGTTCATTGCTCTCATCCGCAAATGTCTTTGGCGCGGAGTGACTTGTGGATGCTATTGTCGTGGTGGTATTTGGTGCGTCATAAAAAAAAGCACACATAAAAGAAACGAAAAGAAGAACGAAAAACGAGGAAACGATGGAGGCTTTACTATGGCGTACGTAAGGTGGCTCGGGGTCGAAAACTTCTTGTACTTAAAAGTGAAACAGGAGATGAAAGTAGAAGAGAATAAAGGATTTGGCGTAATAGAAACTCAGCGGTGAACAAAAAGACACAAAAAAGCCTCCAGCGTTATTTGATTGCATCTGGGCTATCTGTTGTGGAAGACCTTATCCGCTCTTTCTATGCAATGATATTATATAGCGTGGAGTGAGGGCTGGGGAATATGCGTAGTCATTTTGTAATTATAGCTGTACGAAGAATGCTGGCATTGCGTGCCCGTTTACAGGACTTAACGCAGTTACGACTATCAACCAAATTTGTATATATATATATATATGTGTATATATATATATATATATATATATGTGTATATA
>MNPL01003841.1:22645-39286 GCA_002081605.1 Tropilaelaps mercedesae | reverse complement strand
ATATATATATATATATATATACACAGACACACAATTATTAGGCAAGTATATATGTAAATATATGTTTATTTCGCGCTTTTATACTAACTGTATGAATTGTAGACGTTCGCTGATGCCAAAGGCGACGGAGAAAATTCTGACGACGGCGGTGGTGAACCTTGTGGCCCATACTGCCTATAATCATAATTGTGTCTGTCCTGCCGATAGGGAGATTCGCGCATCGACGGGTAGTGGCGTTGACGATCATTGAAATAATTAAAGTTTCTCTCGCGGTCGTACCACTCTCTTTGTCGGTAGCCGTCATTTCGATCGTAGTTCATATAGTCGCTACTGAATGCCGGAGTATCTGGGGTGGTTGTGGTCGTTGTCGTCGTGGTAGTGGTACTTGTTATACTTCTGGAGCTGGGCTCCTTTGCGCCGTTAGCAATCGCTGAGGTTGGATAAAAACAAATGGACACGTGTTAACGTGACATGGATAACTTATAGAATAAATGAATAATAAAGCGACAACATACTGAACATTACACCAAACTTCAAACGTAGATTGTGATATCACTATTAATAAATAATTTACATTATCAACGATCACTTTTATCGACCTTACACATATTTCGACTATTTTTAACCTACTAAGGATCGCGGCCAAAGAGCGTCTAGCTTTGAGACCAATAACTTTAATCGAGTGCGTTTTTGAGTGTTTATGTCATCCAGAATAAGGGTTTTCGAAAATCATTGCAGACCGCCAAAATCGTGCTCTAACATGGAAATTTCGTTTCTTAGGGCGTTACTGAGGCCTTTACGCGATGTAGTAGTATGATAGGAAGACTAATTACCTTTGAATAACATGAATGCAGCGGGTGCAGCTACGCCTCCGGCAATCACTGTGAAATATGTTCATATATTAGCCGAATTTTTGTTTTAATCTTCTCGGCGGTGCTATACCTAGATAATTACCTACAGGTAGTTACGTTCTGAGCATTCTTTTTTTGCGTACTGAAGTTATATAAGCCGAGAAAGTTCCGGATAATTCCAGCTAAAATTACAGCTTGTTGTGAATGTAATCATCTGGGGAATTACGTGTGAACCTTCTGGAAAATTACGTTGCTTGATACATAATGTAATTTGTGCTTTGCTCGTTTGATTATAACTGTCGCAATATGCGACTCATTACTCATGTGATGTGCGAGTTAAGATAGCTAAAACGGTTTGTAGAATTATGTCTATATCGAAAAATTACATCGATACATATTTGGAACGTTTCTAAATAATTTATTTCCACTCCTGCTTGTCCATTGGGCTTGTTTGTCAACGAAAAAGGTACGTTAGATATAAAACCGTACTCTTACCGAGTTTACTCCGAACTGCAGGATATCTTGGAAAGTGCTTCGAAAAAGAAATAATGCGGCGAAACCAAACAATTCATACATACGATACACTAGCCAGTTTACAAAGGATTCAACAAAATAAGATTGATAAAGTCTGTTTGCTTTCGAAAAGTGCTATCGAAATTCTACACGATTGAAGCGTTGTATGCAAGATGCCGCCATTTGGGTTACTATGGTTTCAGTTTAATCAGTTCACCGTATCTCAACCGTTATGTCTTACTTCTTAAAACTACTAATGAAAGAATCGCATTTTTCAATGTAACCTACAGTGCCTTATTTGATACGAAAACATACAAACTGTACATGACGGTATTATTTTTCACACACATGACTATGAGGAGACACAAAAGTTGGAAATGAATCCGTGCTATACTTACTAGCTGGGATAACGCCACCACGGCAGTATGCCACAAGGCAAATCACAATAATCACCCTTTGAAGACCTGGCGTTGAGAAAAGCCACATCCTTAATCAATTTCAATTAACAGCGAATCTGAAATGAAATGTCTGAGCGTGTGTGTTTCCGAACTGTATCGACCCCGTTAACACAACCCGTAGCGTTACAGATCTGTCCGAAACACAGGTGTACGCGGCGTTCAACCAGAGTTCAGTCAGTGAAGCGTCAGTAAAAGCTAATCGATCCTCTATATCTCTCTGTCTAATTGGCTGTGGTCACTCCGGGCGTGGATTGATGAATACGATGTTGATGAATGAAGCGTCGGAAAGGAAGCGCCCATAATGTTACAATCTCTAAAGGCAGTTCAGGAACAGACTCAGATGTCCGTCAAGTCGCTAATTTTCGATTTATATTCGCTAATAATGCATTGGATTTATATTCAGTGAGTGTATGATTTGCATAAAGAGTTCGTGATCAGAAAAATCGTATCTAAAGCGAACGTTTTGCTGAGTAGACTTATTGCGACGTAGGAGTCAAATATGATAACCTTGATTCGATTGGGCTGAATATACTGTCAGTTCTATTCGGGAAGAGTGAGAAAATAACCCCAGTCTCTTAGCTACATAGGGGCCGGGAAGTCGGCTTGTCATTCCAACCAGTAAATGGAAAGGTGCGGACAAATTAAACAACGACAAAGGAAGAATTAGTAAAGGACAATTTACGTCCAATGCGCTAACACTTGTTGAATTTATTAAGCAGTAGAACGTTGTTCAGGATCATTTTCACTTTCACTTTATTTCAAAAGCATCGAGTCAACTGTCTGACGGCCTACGTATTTCCGTATAATTTTTTTACAGTGTTACCTACCCTATTTTTTTGCCAATGCTAGAGAGAGAATGTGTATATATATATATATATATATATATATATATATATATCGCTCTGACGCAAATACCATTCTATTCTAATTTAGTTTACCGCATTATATAAACACAATTTTCACCGCGTTTATTGCGATCCATGTGGAAACTCCATTGGCATTATAATATATATATATAAAATCCTACGACAGTTCGGAATACGTGCACCTGTGACATCGCTGACCATGATGTTATTATACTTATGTATTTTTAGTGGTGTAGATCAGTGATTCTGTGCAGGAATTGCAGCGAAATACGACGACTGAGTAGCGAGGGTACCAATGGTCCGCCATTTCCCTTGAATCGTTTTATACAAGCCACGGGCGAGCATTCAGTCGCTAATAAAAGTGTAGCTCCGAAGCTAGCCACCTCGTGTTGCTTCTTCTTTTCAAACCTACGCAACCTTCTCAGTAGCGCGTGATAGGTGCAAATCGAGGCGCAAAAGCCAGGTTTTTGAATTGGCGCTATCTCACCAGCCCAGCCAGCTGCACAGTAGATCACCCAAGCCAATGCCAAATCATGCTCTTCTCGACTTCGAGCACCTATGATAACCACTGAGGAGAAGTCGACCTGTTGGAATGCCCGTGCCAGATAGCCCTTGACAAATTGGTTGCTAGAAGTGCATGCGAGTTTTTCTGCTGGAACGACGTTAATGTCAGCCGGTGTGCCGTGCGCCTCGATGGTTAACGTCCCCTGGGGCAAGTACGAACAAGGATCGACGGCACAATATTCTCGGGCACAATTAGTGCACATCGCGATTCCGCCGTCCTTAACACAACCGTCCGGACCTAGGTCCTTGTGGGGATTTACAATCATATAAATAAGTATGGCTGTCGGTACGAAGATTAACACGAGCGCCACAATGATCACGAGAAGCAACATTAGCGTTCTCCTTTTTTTACTTCGTCTCCATCGCGACCGTAGCGTATTACGAGGCTCAGCTGGAAGGTCAGCACTTTCATTGGTCATATTTGTGTCCTGCCTTCGCTTCGATAAGCAGTGAACCTCTCGCTTCGTAGAGATACAACTACTTCAAGGCTCAAGATTCACTTCGATGGAGGGGTTGGCAGGACCAAGAAACAGTACAAAGAAAACTGTCAACAAAATCGTTCACGAAAGTAGCTAGTAGTGCAGATGCCGTCACGTTACTGAGTCCGCCGAAAAGTATGGGTTAACTTGCGCAAGCAAGCCGTACTAATATTTCATTGTCGGACTTCTCTGAGCTGACCGAGAGACCGAGACAAACTAACTCAAAATTTGGTTTGGTCTAAGGCTCCGCGTCCACTTTACCAACCACCGTTACCTGATGTAACAATGTCACATATATCTAATCTCTATCTAAAGCAAGCAAAGACCGTCTAAATTACTAATCTACGTTCGCCTACTGTGTGTGTGTGTGAGCAAGTTTGGAGGGATGTGTGCAAGTTCTCAGTATAGTCCAAAACGTTATGCGAGCTAGTAGCACAATTGTAATCTATAAACACTAACAGTTCCGCGTAAACGAATGCTCACCTCGACTTCTCTCCTGCGCGAATGCCAATTGGTCAATAATGGCCGTGACCTTAGCGCTCTCATCGGTTTATTTTGCCAAGTCTGACTATCGTTTGTTAAGATAATTCGACTTAATATAACACAAGGGTTTTGTAATTCGTGGAAACGAACAACAGTTACGAAAAAAGTTCGTACGCCTCACTAATGCAGCGCGCAGATGTGTTAAAGCAATACACTTAGTTGTACTAGACGAACTAGTGCATAAAGCGGACTTGACGTTGTCGAACTCAATAGGGTAGTTATGTGGTCAGACTGTTACCATGTAATTAAAAATTGAATACACCTGTTGTTTACTAAGTACGCCTCATTCCGACTAGTATGTTTGTTCACTTCACTGCTGCCGCGTACACATCACACTATTAACACTAAAAAAGGGCGATCATATCCAGAGCGATGGCTGAAATAAAACTTTTTAGGATCGAACAATCGATGATATGGCTAAGATAAAGGGAAAAAGCTTTCAACGAACTTCGACCAAATCATTCGCTATTTATCTTAATAGTCACTTCTCTCTAGGGGTATTTTGCTTGTTACAATCCGTACTGGGTGATCTAGTTGAGGACCAGCTCCATCGTTCACTCTTTTCTGAGTGTATGCCGAAAGATCTGATGATGAGCTTTATTTTACGCCGGTAATCCTAATTTTAACGGCGTTTATTAGAGCTATCCCTGTTTCGGCTGGTGTGATAAAAGTGTCGTCACCTTTATTATATCTCAATAAGGATGTACCCACTGGTGTCAATTTACTCGACTAACCGGTATGCTGGCGGTAGCCAGCAGCTTTGTTTAACTTTATATATATAAAACTTTATAAAGTTTTTTCTTATAAAGCAAATATAATTAAATTTGACGAAATAACAAAAAATCTGACTGGACATGTCAATAGTAGTGTGCTTATAAAGTTATCTCAGATCTGCCGTGTACCCAGCACAAGTTGGTCGAATGAATTGTACTCCGACTTGTGATAGCCTAAAAATAACCTCGAAGTCTACAGACGTAACCAGCAGATATTCAGTGGCCTACTAAACGCAGTTAGGCTGTTTCATCCGATTTAAAATCCTTGGAGAAATAAGAAATGTTTTGGTGATTACGAAGGTACGGTTATTGGACTTGGATATAGTTACCGAATTAGTCTACTCTAAACACTCAGCTACTCAGCTAGATGTTCGCTAAAAAGCAACTTGATGCTTCTTCAGTGTAACGCTCCCAAGCACAGTGCAAGGTTTTACAGGAAATTATCTATGGGATGTGATTTTGTCCTCTTACGTGGCAAAAATGAAAATAGTTCTAACAGGCGTCAATATTTCAAGGCATTTTTTATTTCAACACCATTACTAAACGGAGTTCCTTGGCCCGTTGTAACATACGCGAATATTGCGAAAGGAAATAAGAAAGTAATGGCGAAAGATCTGATTGACTTGCATTCACTACGCTTGCCAAAGGCACTGTTGAGACCCAGACGACGTCCCTTACTCACACTCGTCCGGCCGAGTCCAGTCTATCCAAAGCTAGGCCGATGTTTCTAGGATAAATGAAGAATACTCAAAGGGTGGTTAAGGCCAAAGAAGAAGCACAGTCAATGTTTACCTTCTTTACAGCAAAATAAATATATTTTATTCTTGAAATTTAAGTTTGGGATATCTCGGCGGTATTTATGGTATTTTCGAAGATATTTTTGAAAAAATCGTCAGGCTTTGAACGATTTTCTTGTACTCGATTCATGTCTCCAAGGAGAATACATGAATGAAGCACAGGTATAAGAGTATTCATCTCAAGTCCGAAAGCACAACCAGTCAAATCATATTGTTTATTCGAATCCGGTCTACGGAATCAGCAAGCGAACTTGAAAATAAACTTTAGGAGAATTTGAGTTCATGATTCAAGCCAATATCAAAAGACACGATAGCTGCGTAGTTCTCTAATGTAAATGAAGTATCAATGTCTTCCTTTTAATATTATTCAGTAGTAACTGTACAACAATCTAAATATATATATACAACGCAAGCGGCAGACCCCAGTCCCCTAAACGTCTGGAATAACGTTATATAAATACACACATACATTTTGATAGACCGAATCATCAGCCGCTATCGATATGTACAAAGTGATAGGCCCCCAAAACACTCTTCCAATTTATGCAACTGATTTCAAGTTATGCATAACGTTTTACATATCTTCTGTACTCCACTTGTATGCATGTTCTTCTCTTGCTGCCTTATCGTTATTGATTGCAATGATCTTGGCTTCAAATCCATTTGAACGGTCAACGCCATCCCATCGATATCCAGGCCAGATTTTAAAACGATTTGGTGGAGGATCAGGCCCATTGTAGCGCGGCCTTCCCTCTTGATTTTGTTTTTTCTTGCGAAGAAATGCTAACATCGGGTCGTCGGCATGAATGACCTATAGTATAAAGGGTATAATTAGCATTCGTTGCTGTACTGGGTTTATAGTATAATAATAATAATAATGATAATATTAATAATAAAAATAAGTTCAGCTGTATAACACAGCCCACCTTAACATAATGCAAAAAATATTATCCATTAAATCGTTAAGAAATGTGTAACTACTTATTATAAAATGTTATTTTTCTGTGATTTGCCCATTTCGGTCTTAACCTTGCTAAATGCCAAAATAACCTTGCCCAGAATGTATGCGTTTTGAAGTAGACCTTATTCGAGCACTCCAAAGGAGGTGAAAATCTCGGTTTATTAACTTAAGAATACACTGAATCATGATTTTGTTGACCAATTTGGAAACACAATAGCAGAATATAGTCTACAGAATCGGAATAGAAATAATTCAAATCTTCGAAAGAGCATTCAAATATTGAGGGTTTCTACATTAATTGAGTGAATTGCCGAAAATACCAGGGTCGCTAAAAGTAAACTTTGTACCTCGGCTTTAGTTCCTCAAATGTTTCAATAAAGTGTATGAACTGTAGAGTTTTTAGTAACTTTTCAATCACTTAGTATCACTTTGAATGCCACCTAATGTTTTGTACTACTTAATACATGATTTACTGCACAAAAGCTGTGGCTACTCGTATTCTGTTTATAAAGACAGTTCACCAAAATAAACGGCAAACCCACACTGAGTACAAAATATTTTTATATATTTGACTCTGTTAAAGCGAGAATCAAAATTAAGTGTGCAAAACCGTACGTATCCGGTAATGAACTCAGATTTGCATGATTTGCTACTTTTGTCGAGATCGAAATTCACCAAGTTTTCTGATAATCTAGCCTGATCGGTCTTCTTGAAAACCAATGTTAGTTAAATTTAAACTCCCGGAGTTCAAACTGAATCGCTGACCTCGGACGTGTTCAAAACAAATACAAGTTTGAACTTAGTTTATATACTTTCTTTCTAAATCTCATAGGCTCACTTAGCAAACGTAATGAATATTACAACAACATACCGCACGAAGGTGTTCATCACGATCGGCATCATCTACTCCTCGAGCTAAAGGCTTTGAGACCTCGTGTAAAGTGTCCTCAATAAGCCGCTCTCGTTCCCTTTTTTGAACGACACCAGAATTCCACTGCGCGTAAATCTCCTTCCGGCGAGCGTCGACTTCATTCCGAAGGGCTTTGGCAGTAGCCGCCTCATGTTTGCTTCCACGTAGCCTTAAATCAAATTTAATAAGATTTTACTAAATTATTTTTGATCATATTTGTTTTTTTGTAAACTTTTGAAAGAACTGAAAATTCTTTCCTCAAGCATTGAAATAACTTTAATGAGTTTAAATAGGTTTAAGGCAAGAAAAAACTCACATTGATTTTCGAATATTTCAGAACTGAGCATGTTGAAATTTAGTGAAGTGAGTAACATTCGAAAAATTTGAGATTGGTTAATGATACGATTCTGATCAACAACATTGACGACAGTGTAATCAATGTACGCAACTCTTTAACCCTTAGCACTTACTTGATGCATTCGGGTCCATCGAGAACTTTAGCTTCTGCGATTGATCTTTCGCGACGCTCAACTTTGCCTGAATCGTTTTCTGGTCGCTTTTTACGAGGTGGACTACTGTCCACATTACGTTGATCCCTACCATCAATAGCATCATCGCTATGTCTACGCGGACTTTGGTGTGCTTTACTAGAAGGGCTGAAGTCAGCTTCCAATAACGTGTTACGTCGGCTTTTCCGTGGGGGACTGGAATCCGAGCTTCGCCGCTTTCGTTTTGAACTGACGTTTGAATCGTGCCTCTTTCGCGGAGGACTCGTGTCAGAATCTCGTCTTCTTCGCGGAGGACTCGTGTCAGAATCTCGTCTTCTTCGTGGAGGACTCGTATCCGAATCTGGTCGTTTCTGTTGTTGGTATTCTTCCTTGTTCCGATTTACTGATAGTTGGAAAAAAGGGGACACAAAACACACTATTAGACAGACTGTACGACTGTAGAAAACTCCTATCGTGCAATGTGAAACAGTGCAGGCGAAAGTGCTTTTGTCTAAATTAGATTAGCAGTGTTACCGCAGTTAAACATTTCTGTCCCTCCAATTAGTTAAATAACAATGGAACAGTTAATAACACAGCAGATAATATTTTTATATCCATGAAAGCTTTGAAACAGTGATACAGTTTAGTGCAAAGTCAGCCTTAGTTGTCTAGTCTTATAGCTTATTATCCGGGTGTAGTTTCACACTAGCGGCCTACCAGGAATCATTTGTCTTTCAAAGCCGATCGTGGATTTTTGCTTTGTTATTTGCCAATCTACCTGAGCTTTCCCTTTGTGGGCATTCATCAGACGATGAATCCTTGCGCTCTCTCCGCCGCACAGGACTAGTATCTGAACTGCCAAAATCACGACGTCGCCGAAAGGAACTGGAAACAAACAAAATACTTTCACACATTTCTTAATTGATAAAAATGGAAATTCGTTGAGAATAATATTGGCGCTGGGTACAATTATATCCTACAAAAATATGTTTGTGTTAATTTGTAAAATAACATAGGCCACATACATGTATAACGTCTTGTTGAAAGAGATGCATTTATCTGTGTAAGCGTCATTTGGAAATAACAAGGAGTAAATATTCTCATAGACACCTCAGTGTACCTACGCTTTCCTAAAAAATCGTAATCGAGGTCTGATAAACGTATATATATATATATATATATATATATATATAGTGTTCAAGAGCATTTTTATTTTTAAACATTTATAAAAGTATTTATGTATGGGTTTTTTGGTAGTTGACTTCTATTGATATGCAATACGTATTGATAATCATTTTGGTATATAGACATTATATTGAAAACAATTATGGCGGACATCTATAAACAGTAAAAATCAACTACCGCCGCAAGAAACAATGCCATTTACAGATGATTTTATAAATACTTGAGAATCGCAAACAATTTTGGAACATCAAAACAAACCTGGCAGATTGATCTACGTCTTTGACGGACGACGCTTTAAAAGTGTTACTGAATGATCGCATTTCTAGGGGTCGTTCATCAATGACAGCCGCCACTTGAGGCTCGTCTTCACCTAGCAAACCCGCATTTTCTGAAGCCTCAGAGTCTGACCCTATAAAATGTACAGAATAATAAAACCTAAGATACTGCACATCCACTTTTCTGCATAGATGAATAAACATATTTTCAAACACAAACACTGTTTCTTTTTTCTGAAAAGCAAGGCTAGGTCTTAACTCCTATTTCAATTGTTCACTGAAGTTTGCTTTACTTTAGTAACAGCACAACGTTTCTGTTGCTTTTTTGTACCTCCATTGGCGTATCAACGAAAAATATTTGCCACAAGCTAACTAAATCGCACCTCGCTTAATGTCGTTCAGATCGATGTTCGTGTCCAGAATTTTGACATTCGTTGATTTGATCGACCGAATTCTTTTTCGAAGCTTCACTTTTTTTTTTGGTTCCTCCGGCTCCATGTATCTTTTCAGATACTCCAATTTTGTTGTCATTTTTGTTTTGTCCTTCCACTCACGTACGATGTAACAATTACCAAGTTAAATTATCTTTTGTCACAAGGTTTCTAATCACAAGATTTATTTTTTAGGTATTCAAAAAATAATAACATATACGGTAACTTGAATGATGGAACAGAGCTTTTCTCTGCAAAACATCTAGCAGACAGCACGTAAGGGTGGTGAGAGAGTGGAAGGGGTTGCCAACATCATTCGACAACGCTGTATATTTCAGTACAAGCATTATTCTCTTCAATCAACAAAAGAGTTTATTTTGGGAAAGTTCGTTCGTGCCCATGCATATTTACGTAGATATATTTGATCATGAAACTGCTGTACTAGTAATTGAGATCCAAAAGTATGAATGTAAACAAACTATCCACCTGTGCGGTTTTGTGTCGTATGCTACTCTGCCTGTTATTAAATAAATTCTAGGGATAAAGCGACGGTTTGTTTGGATCATAGAAAGCGGGGTAACATCATCCTGCAAGTACGTACATTTTAAGTTTTTATATATGTAAAATCTATGTAATATTACGCTGTAAATTATTTAAAAAAACATCGGTATAAAGTGCTTATCTTTGATAGACTACTATAATCAATATGTGCCTTGTACGTGACTTATTGCTAGTTCAAGAAATTTTCTCACATGAATATTAGTGAACAGCGTCCATGTACAAAAACAAAATGACCCCAACTTAACGAAATAGATCAATGTTGGAACCGAAGTGTAACCGAAGAAGTATAATTTGAAAATGTACAACTGAAGCTAAATGTTCTGTAGCCCTACCATAAATTAGGAACAGATTTTTTTGTTAATTTTGCAGGTGTGACCCGCGATGGATTTTCAACATCGCGCAGGGGGCAAAACCGGTACCGGTGGTGTTGCATCATGGAGCGAAACAAATCGAGACCGTCGGGAACGACTACGGCAATTGGCCCTCGAAACTATAGATCTTCATAAGGATCCTTATTTCATGAAAAATCACCTTGGTAAGATTTTTGTCGAACGCACGGTGCACGGTCTAGTCTTAATCACAACTGATTTCATTGCGTCCTTTGATGACACGGACAGTTTTCCTTTCGTCTCTACAGTGCAATTAGTTCGAACCCGAGGGAAGGCTTAACATGTATGTGTTTGCTCTCGAGGATTTCATGCCAAAAAAATTGATATTTGTTGAATTTCGAATTTGTGCGATGAGATTCAGTTAAGTAAAATAGCATCATGTTTCCTCTCTCCAGGATCGTATGAGTGTAAACTATGTCTCACGTTGCATAACAATGAGGGCTCATATCTGGCACACACCCAGGGTAAGAAGCATCAACAGAACCTCGCTCGTCGTGCAGCTAGGGAAGCCCGTGATAATCCAATTCAGCCAGCGCCGGCTAAGCCGCGAGTTGATATAAAAAAATTCGTCAAGATTGGGCGTCCAGGCTACCGGTTAGTGTTTACGAGGATTGCATCTAGGGCAGCAATAATAACAACAGCAACAAGCGTTTGGCTTTGTTTGCGAGGCTGAGTTTGTTTTAAACATGTACACAGACTTTTTATACAAAATACTGAGTGTTATAAGTGGACCCTAGTTGATTATCACAAGAAAGCGTAAATGAGCACCTGTAGCAGTTGATTAAAGTTCAGCGAAGAAATATTTGATATCCATGGTTCCCTTGTGACATAACTTACTATGAAACCAAATGTGAAAATTAAGACTGCGCAAAGAACTGAGATCTGTTATGTTATTTCAATGATCATCAAATCTCCTGGTATATTATAAATTATAATTATCTCCTTGCATCAAATTCGTTCGCTAGCTTTGGTACAAGCATATAATAAGTTTAATGATAGGGATTGACTGAGAGTAGCCGTAAGGAAATCATAGCTGTCTCATGAAATCCAATGATTAATGAAATACACCCGCGATGGTTGGATGGGGAGTGAATGATAAAATTGAACTCGATGGTTTCTGTTTGTGAATCGGCATTTGCAGGGTGACGAAGCAGCGCGATCCAGACACTGGGCAGCAGTCCTTACTCTTTCAAGTAGACTATCCTGAAATTTCTGACAGCGTAGTGCCACGTCACCGTTTCATGTCAGCTTATGAACAAAAAATTGAGCCACCGGACCGCAAATGGCAATACCTTCTATTCGCTGCCGAGCCTTACGAGACTATCGCATTCAAGGCTAGTGAAAAAACTTTACATACTCGCTAATTGACAATTCGGAGAGAATGCATTTATAAAATAATCCCCATTTCGTATTTAGGGCGCATAAGGCGTAACCGGGTCAAAAATTGCGGATTGATACCAGTCACTGTAACTTGTTGGATTTATTTTCACTTTGCTTCGTTTTAGGTCCCGTCTCGTGAAGTCGATAAGAGTGACGCAGAGAAGTTCTGGACCCTGTGGAATAAGGAGACGAAACAGTTCTTCTTACAATTTTCATACAAGTTGCCAAAGACCATATTTTAGAGAAATTTGAGCAATGGTCGCTGCAACGAGTTCAACATTTCACGACCTATTATTCAGTATCTGTAAAGAAATTGACATCATATACACATTAAAAATTGTACTTATTCTTAGAGCCCGTTTAGTTTCTTGAAAGGATAGATTGTACATACCATACATCGGTTTGAAAATATTTTGTAATGAAATAATCCTGTACTTAAGAGGGTCTCAGCGTCTTTACTTGTCGACTTACAAGTTTCAGGAGGCCTATTTTGTTGTAAATAAGTACTCATTATCCAAGTTGGGTTGTAATTCTAGGTAATACGCATGTGTTCTGCACAACTAATTTTAATCTTGTTAGTTTTTAGAGTATCAATGATCCTTTAGTGATTCGATCATACGCTAATCATTTCCATAGTTGTGCAGGCCTCTTCGTTCGCGATACAAATATTCCACTGGTACAGATCTCATTTGGCTCGTGTATCAGCCGGGGCTCAGGCCGTTGGGTGGAATGACGGGATTTGGTCGATAGTGCAACAAGTCCTTTAGTTCCACCCAGCGGTCTGTGGCAGTACTATTAAATACGGATTCGGACCGAATATACGGATTGAAAATCAGTGGGACGTGAATTTTAGTGGAGTAGGAATGCTTTCTGCATGAGTCCTACAGTAGTCTGGTAAATACTATATATTATTATTGGTCTTATTGGCCAACACCATATATTTTATCCGTGTCGTACCTAGTGAGTCCTCGATATACGGACATGTTCAGCAGTCCATGTTGTACAACGTTTCTCAATAAATTTTGAGTGTGCTGCTGGTTAAGCAGCAAGCATTCTGCGCTCTGTGTGTTCGGGCGTCGTTCAGACTCTTTGGCATCTTAGGTCGACTAGAACGACTACCGTAAGTACTTTAGTTTTGAAATAGAGGAAAGGACCTTAGAAATCATATCGCCGTTCATCAACAGGTGATAAATGCGGAAGTTGCAGACATTCTTTCCACGGAGATAGAAAGCGAGTGTAGGATGAAGGGGACGAGGAGAAAAGGAAGTGGTCGGAGCCCGTAGATTATTAGCTTAGCGAAGAAGACGTACTGATGAAGAAGACCAGTTAGGAAAATCAGACACAAACCCCAAATTTTGCTAGAGTGAAAAAATCGTAGACACACTAAAGAGCCAGCGGAGAAGGCTGCGATCATAAAGGCTTGAGCAACTGTACGGAAGTGAGGGTGTCGTATAAACTGACTGGGATATCAAGAACGCCTCATATCTTAGGAGAAACAAAAGTCGTAGAAGGAACTGATAGACGCTACAGACACGGACGCTAAGGGTTGCTTTACATGGTGGTTACGGAGCACCGTAAAGGCCGACCCCCGAAACGCCCTTTACAGGCGTTGTGGGAAATGATCTTTGCTCTCGGTTGATAACACTGTGGAGGAGTGAGGGGCGACTACCGGTTATATCAAAAACGAACATAGAAAATCTCTTGACTCGCTCTTTGTACCTCGCCCGGGCATTTCCTCGCCATCAAAAATTCTAGCAAAGAGACGGCTGGTCCTTTCAGAAAGTAAATGAGCTGCTGAAGCAGGGTAGGTTTTCGAATGAAAGATGCCGTAATGAGTGCTGGCATTTCAAGCTGCGGAAGGATTGGGTACGTGAGCTCACTGGAGTCTAGAGCTCCCGCTTTGACATCTGTTTTATTAAAAAAGGTGCTATGGATGGAAAATACTCTAAAAGGTGTGGAGATGCTGGCATACGTCAACGGCCTTATATTTCTGGTTACAGATAGGGCAGAGTGCCTTACAAGAGGCGCCCAATGGAATCCTTTATAGGGTTACTCAGTATATGAACCGTCCGGGCTGACATAGCGCTAGAGACACTTGTATTAGGGTTAATTGGGGATATCGGGCAGTGTCGAACGAAGCACTACTGGTTGTGACCAAGAGACCGCCAGGGCCTCACGTTTGTTTCTAAAAAGTCTCTGAGAAGGTTTTCGGTTTCACTAACGATAAGAATAATGCCCTGCTTGCCACGGATAATTACGACAATCGGCTGCTTTTTTAGGCAGTTAGTGGATGATTTTCGCCTTCCATGCGCTGGATGATTTGTGCTCTATTGCGAGTACACCGCATTTGCGCTGGTGCTATTGTTTTGCGTGGCTGTGTTATATAATCATCAACCCTCGCCCTCGGAGTGTGTGGTGAGCGGCACGCTAACCCTGTCGGCCCCGGACTTCTCAACGTGATACATTCATAATAGGGTATTGGCACGTTATATTGGTATCTGGGATGACAATGATTTATCGTTTTTTTGTTTCGTTATGGACTTGTCTGTCCCATATTTAAACTCCCATGTATTGAGAAGTATTTTATTAAAATTGTCGCCACTTCATCCAGAACGCCTCCAGTCTTGCTAATTTAAACAACCAACTGAATGGAAATTAATAAAATGGCCAAGGCTCAATGGAAACTAAGTATACAGATAGAGAATTCTTACGTATGCTATACTGGAAGCAGAGGGAAGTGTGGACTTACTGAATCGTATCGCCTATAATTATTTGTCACATTTTAACCGATTTTCAAAATTTTACAGAAATAAGTGTAATTGTTATGCGAAAAATAAAAACAAGTTTTTGTTAAGCATTTTGACTATCAATACATTTATTTATAAAATATAATGTCAGCGGAATGTCCTTAATTATAATTTCTTAGCATATTAATCAACCATAACCTGCTTACGAATGTAGCTTTAAATAGATCATGCCCAATTTATCCACTCTCTAACTACGGGTGTCCATGGCAATCGGATTGTTCGCACGCACTTATATTTGTCAAATCACCCCCTAGCCTCGGGACGAAAAATTTCAACAACGGTGAGGTCAACGAACATACCTATTATTAGTACTCGCCCTTCAAGGAAGTTTTTCATGCCGTAGATCAAGTGTCCTAATGTCTCTCTGACATGAAGACCGCTTTGTAAAAGCAGGCGTCACTTACGCTTACGTTTCTTGGTTGTGGCCTACTAAAGTCGGTTAAAATAATCTAACGGTAATGCTTATATTCACTGTCTCATGAAGATATAGGGTTTCATGATTCATTTGGACTACAAGGCGCACCAAACTGTACGTATGGTGCATGTAACGACGTGGAAGATCACGATGTCAAAAATTGAGACACATTGTGGCCTCGTGCCGAAGTGAGCTGGCTTGGAAGAATGCGGTAAAACAGGGCGTCTCATGAACCAATACAAAAAAGATGCTAAATATGTTAACTGTGAAGAACCGCTTGTCTCTACTTCGCAGAACTGTCCACTCTGCGCATGTGAAATTATGAAACACAAGGGCCAGTTGAAAGATAAACTGGTGCTTCAACTAAGTGCTTGCACCCGGACGTAGGTGAAATTAGAGTACCCAAACGTCGCCGGCCGTTCAACTATCCGGGAGCAGTTAGCTCCGGGAGCTCTTGCAGTAACGTCGAAATCACCGTGCGTTGCAACGGTGCGATTAGTCGTCACAGACTCAACACATCTGGATCTGAAAGTAGAATCTGCTAGGAGCACGCCCATCCTAAATACTGTCTCGAGACTACCGAACAGAAAGCCTGGACCTCGAAGGACCTCTACGGAAAGATCGTCGGAAGACTCATCGTTAGAAAGAGGATTCTTGGCTTCAATGAGATTAGTGCTATGTCATATCAATGTAGTGAGTTCCCTCGCAGCAAAATACTTGAAGGATTTTATGCATACTCTAAGGCCGCTATTGTCGGCAATATTTTTTATAATTGGGGTCACTTTAAGAACAATTCACTATGTAACCTACGAATTGTTTGAATCCGCTTACAGTAATAATTACGTGAGATAATGTCAAGTGTAGCAAATAAAGCCTGAATTAAGGGTTACTGGATTCACTGAAGAAAAGTGAAATGCTTCTTATAATTTCTCAGCGCTGCATCAAACGCTAGGGTAGGAGGTCTCAGAGGAGAATATAAAGACTGCTGCAGCAGT
>MNPL01003841.1:0-22136 GCA_002081605.1 Tropilaelaps mercedesae | reverse complement strand
GTCTTTATAGTCCTCACATATATATATATATATATATATATATATATATATGTGTGTGTGTGTGTGTGTGTATTGCCACCTTTGGTTAATAAAGGTGAGTTTATACGATGTTTTAGTCAAAAGTCTTAATTCCTTTTTTATTATAAAATTGAAGAATATGAGTGCGATGACTTTGTTGAGATGGTGTTTAGTCGACGAAATGTAACACTTAGAGCTTAGAGGTTCTCTACCGATTCCGTCTTCAAGGACTTAATCGGCAACAAGGTAACCACCGTTTGTCGTTGTTATAATGGCGCGTGCGATCAAAACATCATAGTTCTATAAAATGATAGCTCCCTGCTTTTCTCGAGAGACAATACCATTTTATGTCTAGCTAGGATAAGCTTGACAGAAAGAGGCCTTTGAGGTGAATTATATGGACTATGAAAGATAAAATATTTATTTATCATAACTTTATAAATAAAAGGGTTATATATCCCCTTCACAGCTTTGAGCAGTATATACTCAAACAAGGGTCTTGACTCACTTTGGGATAGGTCGTTAACGGCGTTTTTAAGGCAACCATAGGTTAAAGTTAAAAATATATATGATTTTCAGCAGTTTGTTTTGAGTATAAATTCAGGTGAATCCTGTTGTAGTGATCCCTCCTAGTTGTAGTGAATCCCGTTGTAATGACACTGGTTGGTGTTATCGCATTCTAGAAAACTTGCTGACGACGGATATAGCAACACGGTTGGCCCTCGAGCCGTTCTTCGACCATATTCTGCAGCTGTTTTATTGTTCGTATCGGATATACAGGACCAGTGTCGTCTTTGCGGAGACAAATTTCATTATCCTCCATCCAGCAATATTTGAAGCCGTGCTCGATTCGGAAACGTTTTGCCTTGCCGAGCAGAAGCTTTTTCTCAACGGGAAGCTGGCGTACAACTGAGATCTTGTTATTTGGTAAATGGCTATCGACAGCGGTGGCATACACGGTGTACTCATGGTTTTTCCAATATTCCTTTACATTGGCGAGAAATTCGTTGCGTATCTCCTGATCGGCTAGCACAGCAACGATATCAGGCGCACGCTGATCCGTGTTAATTTGCGAGGAATCTCGTTCACAGCTACAAATCATCCATTCTTTAAGGGGGTAGCCCACCAGACTAGATACCGTCAGAAGCAGCTGCCTAGGTTGCTCGTTCGGCGTAACCGGGAAATTAATCAGCTCAATCGTGCGCGATGTTACATCGTCATCCTCTTCGAACGCGTCGTCCATTACGGGACTCTCGCGGCCATCAGACGAGATACCCGAGGTTCGCTGTATTAGCTGCGAGTCGTTAACAGAACCATTCTGGAACGTACCACACGCGAGAACCTTCCATTTGGAAGTGACGATTAGCCGAGTTGGATGGATCTCATTTACGTCGGCTATAGTGGGCCGAAAGTCACGAAGAACATCGAGCAAATTGACGCGCACGTTGAGACTTGTGCAAGCCACAATGCTGCAGTGTAGCTGGCATGTGTCGCGATCCAGTAGGCTTTTACCGAGATCACGAAACGATTTTTCCAGACAATGCTTCAATGCTTCAATTTTTTTACGACAACTAGGATCGAGGCAAACGACAATATAACGGGTTTTCGTTTTGGCGAGATAGGAAAGCTTTTCAAAACGAATTTTTAAATTACTAAAACGTCTGCGATTATTACGCATAAATATCTTCAAACGTTCCTTAAGTGGTTCTTCGCCGACTAATAAATCACACGCCCATAGCGTTATATGGACCTTTGAACGGTTGAAATCACTGTACTTGCGGCGCTCTTCATTTGCACTATCCGGCCACAAACTCAATTTCAACCTTTCGGCCACTTCAGCTAACGCATCCAGCGATTTCGCATCGTCCACTGGCAAAGATATGTAAAAACGACAAGAAGCAGGCTCAATCTGGGTAGACATTTTGTCGAAATGCCAGCCGGTACAAGCGGAAATTTGTGACCTTCTACTTATACAACGCTAAAACAGATTAAATTAGTAAGCGAACGATCGTTGTCAGACTGGTCAAGTACCTGTAATATAAGAAAAAAATAGCCACACAATTAGATAGCCCATCAATTAGCCCACACAATTAGATAGACAAGGCGTGCCATCACTATTCCTGCTTATTGAGCCAGCGATCATCGTGTCGATTTATTAGTTCCCCTTAACGTGAAACAGTAGCCGGCTGAGGTTTCGTTGATTGGTATTTATTAATGCCGAAAGGAAATCAATTTAAAGTCATTGATTAGCCACAAAATTGTAGGTGAGATTAAACTAATTAACGGTGTACAATAGCCCTTATAGCCATTCACTGGAGGAGCATACGTTAAGGAGCGATGTATCGTATATCATATCTAAAATCGTTCATACAGAAGCAAAAAAGGGCATACTGTTATTGCTAAAGTTGAGATATGTTAAAGTTGATAAAACTTATGAACGTGATCCACACAAATAAGAAATTCGGCTTCAAACAATAATATTGCGAGACATCGGATAACGGTTGCTAGTTTATTCATGCATTCTACCTTGCTGCATTGACTGAGACGTTTACCATGAGACTACTACCACCAAATCTCAAGTACTAACACCGGCGCACGGCTAAGGATACAGTCGACCATGGGCACACACATGCATCTGTGATTCGCCTGTATAATCTGCATAGACTGCATCGTCTCGTAAAGTTTTCGGCACACAAAGGACACGTGGGCTTGCGAGGTTTTTGAGATAAGGCGGCTTAAAAACCGGCGGTAACACGCCCAATGTCAAATGACTGAAGAAATGGGTTTCTATATTCTTATAATGCAATTATGTCATAAATACAAGCTAGTCGAATTAATAGTTGTCTTAAAGAAAAATGTCGCAGTTTAAACAAATGGGTTTGTCTTTTACATCCTAATGATAAAAGCTACACAGGTGAAGTGCTGTTCGCATTTTTTTCGGAACAACCCTAAGGCGTGACAATAAGGAAAACTGGCCCGTGCGTAGTTGATAGAACAATGATATATTTCCTTAATTTTCTCCGTCGGAATGTTAGGGTCTTTAAATAATGAATGGCACGGACATTCATTATTTATGGTAATGGCGTACGGTACATTTTATCATACGATTTGTGTTTCTTTTGGAAATTCTATGTACCTTTTCAAACATAATTTTCGGATACTATGGTAATTACGATTTCAGGCTATCTTAATGAAACGCTCCTAGACAAATAAATCGAATAATTGTACAATTCAACTATTTTATAGGGTGATCGCTAAATTATTCTATTATCGGCCATACAACCCATAAGACAGATATGACCGTAATTGGGTATTACCGCGTATTACTTTACACATTCATTATAATTCTACATTTGAATACTGATGTGATCTGTTCATACTACATTTACGCTCCATGTTACTCCAATCGGTCCAGAACTTTCATGTACGAGACCTATATCAGCGAAATATGTCATGCGATATATCTTTACTCGTTGTATTTTGCTACACTCGTTTTTTTTTTTATATATACGATATCTGCTGATGTGTGCAGACGTTCCCGGTCATTTTTTCGTGACAAAAAAAAGGTCAATGGTACAAGTTACTTCTCCGTCGAATAATTTCAAGTGTGTGACAACGGTACAAATGTTCACAAGTAAAATAGGGCTTAGAATTAGGTGTCAGATTACAGCGTAGTGCATTCTGCTTACCCACAAAACGGATTGCTTTGTTATTCATGTTCCGTTTACACTCGGTAACTCACGGCGGACTGAAGCGACACCTTCAACGGGTTGTATTTCACAATTAGATAAAGCCAGTTACCGTTTTCCTTAAGTTGGAGCTTTTCAGTCCGCGTGCATGTCTCATTCACAGCGTTTAGAAGTGAGAACTGATTAATTACAACTTCTCGATGGTCTGATCTGGATCTCGCAGCTGATTAAACATGTGTTTTTAGCAGCCAAAGGTGCGAGAAATGAACGGGCCTCGCAGAAATTACATTTTGAGAGAATACCTCAGGATTAGTTTACTGGCCGTAAATGATGCTTTCCTGTGAGTTTCTTTATAATATATTGTTTGCCATATAACTTACATATACGTGTTTACATACAACATACGTAAACATATAACATACGTGTAAGTATGGTAATCAAAACTTGAATCATGTGATGACTAAATACATATTAGCTCTACTGTTGTCCTAGTTTACTGATTTTTGCAAATGCTGTAACTACGTTGTAATGCTGTAAATCCACGTTATCCTTAGCCCCAGACTTTTTGCCCAAATTCAACGCTGAGATTGCAGATGGTGCTCCAAACGCGCTATTTTCAGGCAAAAGAAAACTTCAATAAAATGAATAAGCCTAAATCGCGGGGATTCAAATGTAACCCGAAAACTCTATTTAAAACAGTTTGTAAACCAAGATGGCTAACCTTCAAGTACACAGTGGATCGGCGGATTCCTAAATGTTTTTCCAATTATTTGTATGTTAGTTAACGTATCTATGTTAATCCAGTATGTTAGCTAACGTAATGAGTTTGTTTAAAAAATAGTTGTATCATTGTTTTTTCCCGTCGTTTTTCAATGATTGCAAAATATGAATTGCAATCAAAGACAGGTAGGGAAAGTGCCAAACAAAACTGCAGCCATGTTTAATCCAACCATATTACACTCTGCTGGCTATTGGACACTAGGTTTTACATTTTAAATATGTTTTCTCAAGCAAAGAAGGGCTATTTACGGTTTCGAAGTTACGTGGGCATGAATAAAGGAGATCACCAATTAATATACCGAAATATGCTCATTCATTATTTGAGAATACCACGTTTTGATCAAATGGGAGATTAACGCCACACTATACCTTCATTAATTGATACATGTGTTGGCAGCTCTCAGGAAGCAAAGAATTTGCTGACTCGTGAAATTCTACTGGTCTAGTTATGTACATGGTAAGCTACGAAACTATCCAATAGAAGATCTATTGTGGCTTTTACAGGTGGATAAATAGCTTACAACAGGACCACGTCTGCTATAATTCGACGCTATAGGTTTTTCATTTTTGTGCTTCTGTGCTGCGTAATGAACAGTTTTTAAAGGCGTAAGCGGTTCGCGAATTTTTAGACTGACAGATTGCTTTGAAAACCGGTACACGCTTCAGACAATAAAAGGAGTTTTGTCATTTGAAATTCATGCATTTACCTGGCACAAATATATACGGATATGAACAAAGGCTCACGCTATTTAATGTATAGCACCGGATTGGAAATATAGAGTAACTTTGCACATCTGTTTGCTGCTTTACATAACGCACTTATGTAAAAAGGCAATGTAATTACATATGGTGATCAGGATGTGTCATTGGGAACTAATAAAGGAGCAAAAAAACAAAGTCCTTCCGTTTTTGGCAAAAACTTTTGTTATTATAAAACTAAGAAAGCTAAATTTTAGTTGAAATATCGCTGGTGTCCGTTAGTATTTTTGTAATAATTTTACAAAATAACTTAAAAAGCAGGTGAAAATGAAAACCACCGTTACTTCAGCTTTACAATATGAGAGCGAAGAATTTTTGTCTTACTTATTTGTATAAACCCTTAAATCCTAGCAAGATCTTTTAATCCATCATTGCAACCCAACGAATGATTAGAATTCTCTCAGTACAGTATTAATAACAACGGCATGCTCAGAGTAGTCTGCGAACAACGTTTGCTACAGTTGATCTAAAACCTCAACCGGTTAAATTGAAAGACAACATATTGGTGACTAACGCATTGGGTGGAAAAGCGAAATCAGAAACAGCTTTATGAAAACCGATGAGAAAGGAAAATACTTTGACTTTGTGTAAAGTCAGGAAATACCCTAATTATTTTTCGTAATACCGTGAGCAGATAAAACGTACGTTTTCCGCTTCTTTTCTAAAAGGCCGACAAAAGCTTATTCAAAGGCCGTATTTGAATGACCAGTAACATGGCACATATGCTTGGACTGGCTTTTGAAGCAATATTCCAACACTCATGGGTGCTTTGTTGTACTAGGAGAAAACATGTTCCGGTTCATGTTAGTGCAGTACTGCCACAGTTATAGATAGAACGGGCTTTGTCCAATAGTTGATTCTACCAAATTTCTAATGTCACCCTTTGATAGTGTAGTGGCTAAGCGTAAACTACATGTAGGGAACTTTCGTGTTCACACGCAAAAGTTTATAACGACGTTTTCAAGAGCTTGCTGAAAATTCGGTACTGCTTTTGGGCATTTCACATATTACATCCTCCTTACTTTTTTGGATGATAAAATCACAAACATAGCCTTGAGATTGAAAAATAGATTACTTAGAATTAAGTTGTGTGTCGGGGCGTCCGTAGCAGCTTACTAAGGCCTTCGAAATGATGTTAGAAAAAAAAACCATTTGAGGCACTGTATTTCATATTTCACATAGATACGATTGCTACAAAAACTGCAGAAGTTAGAACACTAAATCAACTCAAATCAAGGCGGTAAATATATACTATCTGTCGCTCTTTAGCTGTTGGCATATTCTAGAAACTCTTGAATCTAATGAAACCAACGCAGTAGATAAGATGGCTTTCAAATGGCTTTGTGACTTTGTTGCATAGCAGAGCTCGGCTACAACTTTGGACTCAACAAAATCTTTATCATGCGAAGGTCTGTTTTGTACATCTTTTTAGATGTGACCTTATTAGATTACCACTTGTTGATCATTGCAGAGCATTCGAATGTGAAGACCAGGTCTCGGGAGCTGAAGAAGGCCGAAAAGTTTTAGTGGCTATTGTTCCTCGAAACAGTCGGGTGTTTGTCACAATAGTATGTCGCAAGCGCAACCCAACTGATGCACTTCAACACATAATAGGTGTTAATGGTAGTTGTTAAATCGATTGAAGTTATGTTAGAGAACTGAATTTAAGTAAAAATAGTTGTGAATATCGTAATTTTCACCACTGTATTCTTCCAGTTCATGGAATATTATCCACATCGGATGCGTCTAACTTTTCTTGATGTTATGTGGCTTGCGTATGGACTCGGTGGAAGATTTTTTCTTCTATTTCATTTAGCCTTTAATCCTCTGAGCTCATCATTGTTCTATGTTTATTCATGGCTTATAAACTACAGAACCATGACGCCTGTTCTGTGGCATTCTATTCGATATTTCGTGTTGTATTGGCTTCGACTTCACTGACTGACTTTAGATAACAGAGCTTTGATTAAGAATGTGCTCTCTGTTGACAAAAGGTTAACAGGTATTCAACACAAGCATTATCCTACATTGTCTTATTACTTTATTAAGTGTCTATGGAAACGTTTGTATTGAACACACATTCAAAGGTTCTGTCGCACAATACATCTGGCTTTGAAACGCAATCGGTGAGCCCACAAAATTGAACAACATACAGAATTGTATCTCTTTAGTTAGAGATCGTATTGAAACATACGTACCGTTGCCTTTTTTATTGATTCTGTTGTAAAAATATGTTTGGCTAGACATAGAGCATTTGCATTTTGTCAATTGGTATTACACACCGTGCTTGGCCGTGTCGCGACAGCTGTCTGCGTTTCGTTTTTGTGTGCAGGTAATAATGAGACCCTCTCACGATGTGATTGTAGTGATTGTTTTGACGCTATGGGAGGTTCGTCGTTGGGGCAAATCGGGTTCTGTAGTCTGCTGGCGACAATCATTGAAATTCGGAACTTTCGGCCTGGTCAAGCTCTTTAAACATTAACGGTATGCGAGTCTGTGCCAAGATGAGACGATCACAAAGAGGTGTACACATAGCACTGTTTCATATATGCGTAATGGATCACGCATGTATATTTATGTTGTTCATCGATGCAACCCGTAAACCGCCTATCCTGCACACCAACAAATTCGTCAGCAACAGCAACGTATCGGCAACGAATGCGCTGTTTTCGGTATCGACCAACTGCTTCTCCTTTGCTTGTGGCCCTCACCCCTAAACGTGCGGCGTTAACTCTGCTTAATGCGATTCTTTCATCGCTTTTTGAACTGCACACAAGGACCGGAATTCATACGCAAACAGACCACGCATACACCTGGTGTTGTAATGACACACCAGCTGCGCACATCGTTTTAGGTAGAATACCCCTCCGATGCGAAAAGGTTGTATATACGTTTCATACTCACACGAATCGTTTTACAGCAACACTACGATATATGAACAACAGTATAAAAGGTAACCAAAACTTACAATACACACATACTCAATATTATGGACTTTCTGTTATATATAAGAACCCCGAGTGCATAAATGACTGATATAATACTGCCACTAGGAAGCGACGTAAAGACAGATTTATTGTTGACAGCGCCAGAAGACTGTTAAAAACTGGCTGCTCCTAATGTAGTCGCTTAGTGATGTCGCGAAGAGCTCATGAGGAAAGGTCAAAAATGCTTTAATCTGAACGCGTAACATTTTGGAGGACTGGTACGGCTTAATAGTGATGCAACAAACAAATGGAATCTTTAGTAAAGCTTTAGGTAATACAAACTTAGAGCCTAAAAGATCCTTATTAATTCGAAAATTCTGTTCACATTTACAAGCCTTCCATGATAATGAGACAGACCCAAAGGAAACAACAATCGCGCACATTTAATGTCTCTTTCAGGTGTGGCCAACCACCTGCAACACCATTTTTCGTAATAATCCAAGATCGTAATTATACCAAGTTGATTAGATGCATATCTTCGAGAACTCAAACAACATCTGCCTGTTTAAATTTAACAAAATAAGGTGCGTCCGCTAGCGGGCTTGCATTCTAAACGCGTAACGCTCCAGACTACAATCTAAGATACGCTGCCTAAATCAATCGATAAACCAGCCAATGAAAAATGCGTTTGGAAAAACGTCTAACTCATAACTTCTTCTATTTCAGCATGGTAGCGTTTTCTCTATTGTTTTCAAATTTAAGCGCTTCTAATTGGTTACATTTGGTGTTCATTCACTCAAGCTTGATGGATTCCGTACAAAGGCTGCCAACAAGACAACCTTGTCGCATCTAAATGAATCCTTTACTGATTTTGCTCCTTTAGTATAGTGTACGAAGAATACTTTAATTCTTGACTCATATAGGAGCATACCAAAATGCGGTTACTATTGATTATCAGCTTGATTCCCTGCAGTGACTGCCGCATGCATATATAACGCGACGAAAGGTAAATAGTGCAGTCATATCTGCATGTATTCGTAGTTATGCTGATTTGTTTCCATGAATGACCTACACATGTATTCAGAAACACAATACTGCTACGTTACGTGGTTCTTTATGTGTTTACGTTACCGTTAAAAATGCTATAATATGAAGTTATTTCTTGAGGAGATCATTGAACATAGACGATTTTTGTTTTAGGGGTTGCGCATTTACTTTCTATAGTTGTTCAGGCGCCAAAATAACCCTGTAATATTTGAAAATATTACAGGGTTATTTTGCTTGCGTGCAGCCATTTTAGACTCACTCAGTATGTCTACATGAACTTTTGTTCTACTCATCTAAAGCACATTTTGTACTACTGCTCGCACATTGCACATAGCTCTTGTGTCTACTGTATGCACTAATGTGGTCGTTTAGTGCACCCACGTTAGTGCGTAATTTAGTGCGTCAGCGATGGCAAGCAGATGCTGTGGGGCGGCAAATGGCCATATAATTTTTCGAAAGACACCAGTCATAATGAAAACAACACGAAGAATTACAATAGTAATCTCGCCAGCTTTGAGTCAATTGAAGCATACGCCGGTGAAATGCGTATTGACCATCTGTGCAGCGTCACCACACAGAACTATTTGAACTTCCTCATTATCACATTTATAGCACAAATGAAGAGCTATGCATTTTCAGGCAATTTTGCTCGCTTTCCACCTTTCAAAGTATGCCAGCGTACCTATTGCGAGGTAGGAAAGCCCGAAAGCGAATAAGACAATCGAAAGCAGTATGTGAACTTAATGTTACTCGTCCAACATCGGGCGAGTGAAGGCTGCTGGCCCCGCTAAAGAATACATCGGGAAAGTATTTACATTGGCCGACTCAAGGAAAGGAACAACTTCGTGTTAATCGTGAGATGTGTCGTTTCATCGTTTGAGCAAACCGTGTGTTGGCACCGTTTTCCTTGCCCACCTTGCATCCTTGACCGACGTTATAGCGACGAACTTCGTGAAAAGAATAACCCGGGGCTCGCCTTCAGAACTCCTTTGGCACAATCGTCGCGTTGCGGACGCGCGCATCTTCTTTGGTAACGATTAAGCTTGAACACGTGCACCTACGTGTCTCCTCCGATCGCAAGGTGCACACGAACGTACCAAGCCACCGGGTTCGACCGGGCTGATATTTGATGTAAAAACATTAGGAATATAATTAAAGCCGCAAAAGCTTACATACTCATAAACTACTCCGCAGTTGCATGCCAAGATCATTAGTTTCATAACTCCACTTGGAACAGAGAAAAACAGCGAAAAACTCGTTTCTTGGTAAAAAAAATTTGAAATTACCATAGTTTGCGTCTTAGAGCGACAACAAAGCTTTGCTTCATAATACGTGAAGTATATTTAATCGACGTAACGCGAACGCTGATGCGTTGCTGGTAAATTTAATGGCTGGAGCGTCTGATATAGATTATAGTCGCAGGTCCAAGCAGTCTCCAAAAAACATTGTTTTCCAAAACGGAAAAACACTAAAATATTTGAACACTAAATATTTATAGTTGCGAAATCGGAAATTAGAAAAAATCAACACACATCAATCTAATGCACCATTGTAGAGCGTGTTGAATGTGGTTGACAAGCACAAAGAGCTTTTCGATCAAACTACACCGGAAGTACAGGAATCGCAAGGAATTTGTCCTTTTTTTCTAACTAACCACGGCTTCTTACTTTATGGAAGCATGGATTTTAAGCCGAGCCTGGCTCTGCATTCCGGCTTGCAAGTCGTCATTTTATTAATATCATGTTATCCTTTTATTTGCTATAAACCTACTATTTTTAAGTACCTGCACAGAAACCGAGGCTATCGTATAAGAGGATTTTGGGAAGTTAGTTGTTATATCAATATGGCAAATACACGATAAAATATCTTCACTCCAGTCTGCTTATGCGATTTAAGAATTCACCGATATGTGTAATCGAGTTACCTACTTTTACACTCGTGTTACATTACGAGTAAAATTTTCCTGATAACTTTTAATGATATCCACGTATTTTGTTCTGTAGGCGACGCATGTGATAATAAAATAGAACATCACATGACAGCTTTTTTAAAGAGAACTAGGAAACAATGCACCCATGTCAAAGGTAAAGCCTGAATTAGTGAAGTCAATGGTGAATATACAGTAACAATAATATACAGATGGTGCTTATAACTGCTTTAATACGTCCATTTAGTATGTCCATTGTATGATCTGCCTAGTTCGAAGGATCAATGCGTTGCTATCTCCTTTGGTATAATTAATATATCTGAAAAAATACATCTAATCTGATCCATATAAAACAAGGTGTTTTCCTTTACACTTACCCCTCACTGCAGCCATTACGTATTTTGGTATGTCTGGAATATATGATTCTATCTTGAATAAGACAGAACCTACAGAAGAACGCCCTACAAGTGGAAACAAAGCTATTTTTCATAGTACCGTCTTGTAACATATTTGTCGGAACCTACCAAAAATAATTATTCCAAGAGTTGCCGTCGATTTCTGAGTAATCTCTTAATATTTCTGCACATCAGCACTGCGTCATTTACGAAGCACGCTTGGTCAGAAAAACCGATAATGCGCGCGTAGAAATTCAGACCCCAATAAATTTTTTTTAGATTTTTCTTAGATCTTTGGAGACCGACTAAGATGTCACTGCTGGGCTTCACTGCTTTGTCCAATTTGATACCCACTTATTAACGGCAACCCATCCAAAGCTGCAGCACCATATAAGGTTTTGTTTCTGTACACGTCGATGGTAGTTCGGTTATGCTTAGATTTTGGAATTATTATTATTTACTTTTGGAATTGTTATTATTTGCTTGGAATTAGCTAAAAAGAAAACCATTAACCCAACTATTATAGATTAACCCAACTATTGTGACCTGAGTGCACGCGACTAGAGATTAATAACCAAAACACACTATATTACGGAGTAAATGTAAAGCATAAAGCAATCAGTATCACGAGGTTTAGGGCTATGGCTCCTGCATCAATCTGCCTCAAGATGGTCGGCCTCAAATGGATTTACCTTAAGCTAAAAAAATAAATTTCTGATCTTTGATAACTAATTCAAATATGTCCTTAGCGGTAGCGATCCATTCGCATCACAGTAAAAGTCGAGTCCTTGGTCGCGTTGGTGTTAATGTAATCAAACCCCGGCCTGGTCCCGTGACAAGTACCTTTTCAAAGGTTTAGCGTGTGTGTAAATATTCTGCGCAAAGGCGGAAACAAACAATTATACGGCGAAGTAAAAAGTTTAATGGCGCTTCGAGCGGTAAATATTTTTCATGTGAATTCATTGTTCTTATGTAGAGTTTTGTAAGTGGCTTTTAAATAAACCATGCCGCGACGATGCAAGTTGTCAGGTTAAATTGCAAGAATGAACTCATATTTACTCTAGTTGCTTCAAGGCAGCAATATTTTTCAAGGACTAAGGAATATTTTTGGCAACGCAATATCATATATGTTAAAAGTGCATGCGTAGTCGTCTTAAAATCGTTCTGTATCTCTCGAACCACATTTCACTTTTTTCAAACAAGGCTTTCACTCGAGGGAAAAATATAATGTACACTGTAAATCTTCTAAACGTTCTTCTAAGATGTTTTCCAAACAAAAAGTTAGTGCAACTCAATAACTGGATTTATGTTACGAATAAGCCGTCCTCTAAAGCGCTAAAAATGGATTCCCTTTATATCGTGTAGAACAAAAATTGTATATGGAACACGCCCCATAGCATAGATCAGCCATATTGAAGCACAGAAATTAAACGATAATTTTTTACGTAGACGATTCATTTGTTGAAAGCGGACCGTCAGAAATAATTGCGTGTGACACATTGTCATAGAGCATACATTCTCGCTGCACAAGGGATCCTGTACACTAGGGATCATGTACCGCTCCCTCTCTTACTAGATTACTCTTGTAATATAGTCAATAACCCTTTGAATTACGGGCGGTAACTCCAAACAAAACTTGCTTGAATAGTTAAGTAATTGATACCGTCGATATTATTAGTACACATGATATCACTTACATTCAATTTCAACGATAGATTATTTTTGCATAACCGCCGCTGCTATTTTATAGTTCGCAAGCGCTATTATCGAAAGAGCTCTATGGCAATTTAGTCTTCGTTGAAATCTTGGCAAAAATTGCTCAGAATGGCAGATAGTTGTGTCCTATGTGATATAAATTATTTGTTTTTCACCTGTGAAAACAACCTTTTTGAAAAGTCTTAAGCATAAAGCATTTACATATAAACGTTTGCGTTTGGCACATTACACTGGATGAGAATATTTCTGCTCAGTCCACTAACATAGCTTTTTTATACCTTATCAGATATGCTTGGTTAAACGGATATCCTGATGCAATTATACGTCCGGGCCATAAAATGTGTAGATTTCTGTATTCTACTTTAGGGTCAGATCATCCGATCGCTCAAATTATTGTAAACAATACGCAAATAGGAATGTGCTTTCGATACATGCTCAAGCGTTACAACTACTACGCCCTATTTTCAAAATGATATTTGCCGACCTTCTCAGGAGCTAGAGGACTGAACGAAATAAATGAAACTGCACATTTGAATCCAATGGTGAGTTGAACCACTTAGCAATGTATTTATCTGCAAACACCAGCTACTCGGCGTGTTCTGAGACAAGTCACAAGAAAGCTACCGACCCGAACTCGTCAATTTCCACACCAAATTCAAAAATTAAAGAAATGCATCGGCCATCGCCAAATTCAAAACTAAAGACATGCATCGGCCATCACCGAATTCAGAATTGAAGAAATGCATCGATATAACAATGGAGCAATTAAGCTATTTCGTCCTCAACCCATCGTCAAGTGGTTAACGAAAAATCATTATATCAACTACATGTATCAGTCCGGTTAATCATATGAAGATTCTCCCTGACTCAGATGCGATAATTTTGTTTATTTACGGTTTCATTATATTAATTTATATTGATGTAAGCTTCAAAAGGCGGAAATGTTGGAAGTGGTCCTCACTCACGTTAAAATTATAAGGAAGAGCTCTAATTAAAGAAATCGTTATTGGATTTTTACATAAAAATACAACACGTGTACGGGTTTTAATGAAACACTTAACACAAACACATACACATTCCTAGCGGTATGTTCTAAGTAAGTGCTATGTTAAAACAAATACCATTCATAAATTATTTTGCATTGTATCATTCCGTGGCCGTTACAACTTGTTCATCCTTTGTTAACCTCAGTCTGTCTCTCATTTTAGCCCAAGTGAGTTTTTAAATTCTTCTAGAAAGTAACTCCAGACTGCAGGTAGGCAGCACTTAAGGGTATAACGATTTGACTTTTTTAACGCCTTGGGCTTTCGAGACTGGCTACACGATGGGTCAATGTTGTAGCAACAGGAGAAATTGATAAAAAAAATGTCTTTCTAGCAGTCGTGAAAACTAAGAAAGCAGTATGCATTGAAAAATATATGCGAATTATGTGTAAATTCATTTCTATTGATAGATTTACAGCGAGATATCAACAAAAAGTCCTAATTATTCTAGTCGTCCGATGGAAGCGAACACCGCGTAACACTTTTGGAAACCCAAGATGAACTTGCCACTTTAGAGTCTTGTGGATCTTTGGCCCATTATAGGTCACAGAGTTTACTCTTCTCAATAGATTGCATACTTGTACGAAATAGCCTGAATGCGTTCCGTTAGCATTCACAAATAAATCCATACAGATATCCGCCGAAAAAGGTATCTCTCTGATCTAACTAACAGCCTCCTCAAACATTCTGGCTAGACAGTTAATGAGATCAGACAATAATTGCTTGAGAACCTTCATTCTTTCATTGCTTCCATTCTCAACAGCAGAAAAGCATTTACAATCCGGCGTTTTGCAGTTGACCACATGATGTCAATAACTTCGTATGTGCACGGGTATTAAGGGCAATACGGGTAAAGGTATACCGTGGGTCAACTCTCTGGAACACAGTCAGATATACCTTTTCAAGGAAAATTCGCTTACAAATTACAATTAACTCGCTGAAGGACAGAAATCTCTATTTGGAACTTCTCGAAAAAGCTCCCAAGTTTTGGCTTCGCCTGGAAAGCCCAAATCAACAGCCATTAAATGTGTATTCTCTCAGGACCGTTGCTCGCTCGGAGTTTACGGCGACTCCTACGCGTGTCACATTTGTGCTCAATTTTGCTTAAATGGATCTACGGCAATCCACGCGGAACTGCAGCAACGTATATAGGAAGGTGTTGTTATACTAAACACAAGTCGATGATCGTCTGGTTCCACTAGAATGTTAAAATGGTCACCATAAAATTATTATTAAAACGTACTCATATTTTTTATATATTAAATAGCTTTCAGTATTTATAAGGGTAGCTTCCGCAGCTGTCTAGCTCTTGTTTCGATTGTATTACTCATTTTTTTCAATATTACCTATCAATTGTAGTCGCAGTAATGAATCTCCGGTCAAATATAGGAGATTGAAGCAAAGTCGCCCTAGTCCCTTGGCAAATAGCCCTTTAGGCGCGTAACCACGCAAATAGCGTCAGATTAGTTTATAGCGTGCTTCGAATGTTTTAGTGAGCTACACAGGTCATCCCAAATTAATCATTTTGACTCGCTAACAGTAACTCGTAAACTAATTTCGCGGTTATGGATTTTCCAGCATTCTGAGTCCGACGATGATTTTGAAAAGATCTTGTGTCGCGGGCTAGTGGTCAGCAGTAACATTTCTTTAACGGCCGCTAGCTGTGAACTCTGTATAACATACAATATATTAAACTTGCCCCTCATAGCGGGGTTTAGTATACGAAGTTCTCTCGACATACATTCTTTTATCATCTTTATCGTGTAAGCTTCGTCGTCTTGACCATGTCAAATCAATCATCTTGCCATACGAGGTGAGTACGTTGTAATATACTCCGAAATTGCGCTATTATATTCTCTAGAATACATAGTTTTAAAGAAGGCTTATGAACTATATAGATCAGGCAAAAGCGACATGTGGTCGAAGTCTGGGTGGCAACTTAGCTGGACGTGCTTTGCGTGTCATGTGTGCGGTTACTGAAATGCGTGGCTGTGTAAATGGGGATTTGTATGCTGCTATTTAAATACTTTCTCGTTTTTTCTTTCGTTACGTAGACCGGCACAGTGATGCTTCGAATCGTAGGAAGCCTAGAATTGGACGCTAAGGAGTTGAAAACTTCTGTACTCCCTCCTGGTTTGTCCGTTCGAACCCGAGTATGCGGTGCACCATCCCCAAATTTGGCACTGCCCGTGGTTCTAACAAGAATACTTTCTTACCAATTAACTAACAATATAGATTTATTTCTTCATAATTACTGTTATTATTTTATGGTTTTTTGCAGATGCTATTATTTAGGCCGCTCTGCTAAGACTTAGATTTCGTTGCCACGTTAGCAAAAATCACTGTCGATGTCTTTTGCACCAAAAAGTTACAGGTTATTATGATCAAATTTACTTCTCACAGAGTATAACCCCTCACTTCGATTTACCGCTGACGCCAATGCCAGCCAACGTGGCGGCTTTGACCTAAGATGTATCGATAATGTTTATCGGATTAGGAAAAGGTTGTGGGCCATCAGAGACGAAGTTAACAAGCCTCAATTATAGCCAGACATAAAACGCTAATTCGCCGATTCCTAATCACGCGGCACAGCCTCGCACATGGGATGTATATTTGTATACTAGGTGCGGTTGCTGATTAATTTACAGTTCAACTAACTATTGTGCAAGAAAGTAATAGCTATCCTTAATGATTGCTAGTAACAGGATATTGTCACTTCGAAGTATGTCATGAGGTCCTTGCAGTCCTGTCATCCATGCTGCCCATCTAGTACAATTCTTAACTCCTTGTTTGTGTATTGACATGAGAATACCTGTTCTGTTTTATGTAATTATGCTTTATGTGGCGCCAGAGGGAAGCGTGTTCAATGTCCAGTCATCTAGGGACAGTCAGTCGAAGATGAGGGAGGAATACTACTCGTCACGAGCTACAAGCCATAATATGCTGTCACCGATTGACTGCCTAATATAAGGCCTTCAATAACAATGCAATATAGCAAGGTACCCGGAGGGGGTGATCTACCAGTTATCACACAATCATCAACTGTAGCTATCATTGAACGTCCACCGACGAACGATATTGTTTGGCGTTTTTTAGCACAAACAGTCCGGTAATTTTGCGTAGTAATTCTACGCTCCCGAAAGGCAAGGCATACATATCTCATTGTGTATTAACAGTAATATAACCTTTTTAAAATAAGACGTCATAAACATGTATATATGACTTATGATTATCAAAAAAAGTTTAATAAATGCGTATATCACAAGAGGAGAAAGCCAACTTTAGCAGTTACTTCTTGTGAAACTGATGATGACATTCAACAGCGCGGAGCTACCAAGCAGCACACCTGAGTTAACAGTGTAAAGCCCGAGTCTTATTTTGTCCGTCTGTGGTATATTCAAGATCCACGGTATTACTTTCACATTGCTTTGAAACAAGCCCCAAACTCTATTGACCCTATACGCTAAAACCTTTATACGCTCCACAAGATACATTTGGCATTTATTTCTTTCAAAAGATAACATCCAATGTACGAATGTCACTGCCCAAAATGACCATCGACCATAACCTATTTGACGGTTTGACATATGCCAGATACTTAGATGTATGGAGGAGACGTGCTATAGGCAGTTTTTTACGGGAGCATTTAATATGTATGGAATACGACATATACATGTCTAGACAGAATATATCTGTTCGTATCCTAGACAGAACGAAGCTTTTTTTTAGAACTTTACCCTTCCCTGCAGTCACTACGTACTTTTAACACAAATATCTATACGCCTAGGTTATTACGATAGAAACGAGGAAAAGCTATGGATGAGTGAAGCAATATAGCCATTTTTCATTTTATTGTCTAGAGAAACATCTGCAGGAAGGTACCAATAACAGCCCACTCACAGGTTGCCATGGCCTTTGCGTCACCTGCTCCCAACATTTCTGAAAATACGTATTATGTGCTTTCTAAATAAAGCACATTTGGTACAGAAATCAGGCATTGCGTGTCACCTATGTATACACTGTAGAGAAGACGCCTTGCGGTAATTACCTGTGGAATTACCACATCAAGTTAGATTCCTTTATTTCTTACAATTTAAACCTGGTAGATCTGGTACCGGCGTTGGCGACTATTTATGGTGAAAGATCAACAGTAATGTATCCTGCAGTTGATAACATAAACGCAATTTAAAACAAGTTATATGCGTAAGTACTAACCGAAATAGGGATAAACTAAATTTAGAATCAAATCAAAGTCCGTTTTGGCTGGCCTTACGCTCCTAAGCTTGCCAAATTTACAAGAAAACAGGGTTGCATGATTAAATCATATTAGGTCAGCGACTACTTAAAAGCTTGAGAAACGTTGTTGGTTGATATTAAATTATTTCAGATGTTTATAAATTCAGTTCTATCGTAAACAGAGCGCGCACAATTCGGCCAAGCCTCTAAATAGCTTTGGAGGTGGTTTGAGTGACAGACACCACTACCGCCATGGTTTGTTTTTCTTGGCATTGTTGTCTTTTAGTCATTTCACTTTATTGTCAGTCAAGTAACTAGACTCGTTCAAACAAGTTCACACTGTGTAATAGTCGTAGAAAAATTCAAGGCTCAAGGAATTCAAAGGAAATCAGGGGCCTCTGCTTCGAACAGCCCCAGAAAGTTCTCTAACCTCCACCTCCGCTCGTAGAATTAACAAATAACTACTAATCTGCATTTTATGTAAGTCCAGTCATACCACAAGTTGAAATTTTCGGCAACAGATTAAATCCGATGGTATTCTCTCCATTTATTGAGCACCCACTGCTCTCTTCCAGGATGACAGAGCATTGCGCATGTCGCCTCCATACCGCAAGTCTGGGGGCCTATCATAAGCATCAATGCACTTTATGTATCGTCAAAATGAAAATTGACTGGACAGGTGTATAAGAAAATATCCAACTCTATCTTTGATTCTAAAGGCTTTACTAAGTTTGACAAAAACGTAGCTACGGCAACGCAGGCAAAGCTGTAGCAACATATATAAGAAGACGCTGTTATTAGTATATATAAATCAATGGGAGTTTGGTTTTCCTCAGATATTGGAATTGTCACCATTGACTGCTTTGGATGATTTTAAAACGAATTCACTACATTAATCCAACTTAGTAATTTATCGGAGCTCAAATGGAAACAATAACTGAACATATACCAGACCACAAAGCGAACATAAAAGTCGGAGGTGGTCACTATCGCAGGGTTTAGAACTACAGCTCATGTTGCTATTCGGCTCAGGGTACGTGAATTGATTCACCGCAGACCTGAGCTCGTCTCTGCTTTAATTGTAATTCTTGTGCTTTCAGTTATAGCGCTTAATTCCAGTCAAAGAGATAGGCTGATTAGCGGTCGCACACAAATTACCCGAAGGGACGCAAAAACAAACGTGCCTTGGCAGGTATCCATCCAGGCAGGTAACTGTGTAAGCATCGTCGGATTAATACATGCTATGAGTTCAACCTCCCAATGCGATATAGAAATGTATACGTAGCCGTCAGTCTCTAAAATTCTCTAGATTTATATTTTGACTCGCTTAGTGAGAGTAATTTTACTATAGGTTATGAATAATTGTTTGAGTATGACGACACTACTCACAACAACTGGAAGCGTCTCGTCTGCCCTATTTTTTGTCCAACCTTTCTCTAGTTTGTAATATTTGTGGTGCTAACCATTACCCAACATTTAACGTCCACGGTAGCGGTTTTTGCATTACTTGGTAGTAGGGACCCCGTAAATGTAAATGTGCAATGGCTGGATGCAATGCAACCCGCGCACCTACATGTCTTTTCCGGTTGCAAGGCACACGCGAGTGCACCAAGACCCAGCTCGACTTGCCGGCTCTATAAAAACTGGGGTGCTGACGACAGAATTTAAACTAATTTGTGTGTTATAGACTTTTCAGTACCTTCCCAAAGATAAAGTAGCCACAAAGCTCCTGTGTGGCGAGGCAATGATTGGTGATAACATGGTTGCGACACCCACCACCCGTCTTGCGGATATACCATATGATATGAAGGACTTGCGCATCGTGATTGCTGTTGAAGACATTAATGTGACCGATTCTCGTTCAGATTTTCGAATAAACATCGTGTCAATTCACCCCAAGTATCGTACCCGCCTCATTTACCAGGTGAGTGCGTTTTACATCATTGCTCCAAAGTTGTGCCAGCACATTATCTAGGAAAAATCATTACCGAGGTTTACGATATAATGAACGATATAGATTTGACAGGAGGAACCTATGGGCGAACGACGTAGCTGTCTATGTCCGACACAGTAGACTGGCTTCCGATCGCATAAAGACAGGGGAACCAACGGAAGTTAAATAAACATCTCTTTGTGTGTCTATGTTCCACCTGTCACATGTGACCAGATTAAAAATGAAGATGGCGTAATTGTTTCATCTGTACTTAGCTTAATTATCGATAACGACATAGCACTGCTTTAGGTATTCGGAAGTTTTGAAGTAGATGCACTCCTGAAGGGACTTTATGTAGAACCTGTCTGTTTACCAACTCGAACTCAAGTTTTGTTGGTGAATGGTGCACCATAACCGGCTGGCGCGCCGAGGATTTGCAACAAGATATGGTTCAAATCAAATTATCGTACGTTTACTTTCGATTATGAATAATAGTGATGCTCATCTTGACAAAGGCTAGACCTTTTTAATACTAATTCTTAATTATATAAGTAGGATTCAACCAGCTTATATTTACTACCCCCACAAATCAAACACTGAAATAACTCAAAAAGTTCCATGATGTATGTTAGTTTCGACTAAACGAATTAATAGTTTGCACTTGAATCCCAGTCGAAATTATTCTCAAAGTTTGTCGTAAGAGTTACTTCAATTGGTTACTAAAGAATTATATTAACCAACCAAAGCTATTTTAACTAGTTTCTCCGGCTGAAATGTCATTTAGGTATGCCAATCACGGTTATGTTGTCAGACTTTAAGGGTAAGCTGGTTTTTTAAATGCAGCGGGTAATGCGGCCATTCGATTGGTATTGATGCTCAGTCTTCAGTTTCAGTTTTATTGTTTAAAATTTAAGTCGAAATAAACTATAGGCATCGCCTTAGCTTATCGCTATGGTATTACACAATACCTACGCGCAAAACTTTAAACCATCGAATTTAGGCCATGGTTTTGAACTGATTCGGTACGGACATCTAGTGGATATGCAATACAGTGCAATCCTTGATTTGGTGTTGTACCGAATCAGTAATTTTTCGCAAACTTTTTAAATTCTCCAATCCGAATTCTCGCCTACACATGACTGTTGAGTCCATAACTTCAATAAGAGTTACAGCTACAATAACAATATATGGTATTTACTATGTTTGGCATAAGCAAAAATTCGAAATGGAAAACTTCAGCAATTCAGTGTAGTATCCGCTCAAATGCGACTCTCAAAAGTAGTTCTCTTAATAATTCGTTGGCGACATCCAATGTCGACCGCGACAATGCAGCCGCGGTTGTCCTAAAGCCATAAATACATCAGTAAATATCATTTGACACCCACGACAGTCGAACTGTCGACCTAGCCACAAGAAATACGGGTGAAATACGACGTTGAGGAGACACTTCATGATTTCAAAACTTGGAACACGACGTGCCTTGTAGGTAAATGTTAAATTATTGGTTTGCTCTTCCCATCTCCAAGTATTTAAATTACCTACTGCTAGTTGATATCATGTGTATTTATATAGCAGGCAAACAGCCCGATTTGTTAAACACCTGTGAAAGGTGTAAACATCATACCAATTGGCATCGTATATATATATATATATATATATATATATA
>MNPL01003839.1:0-17934 GCA_002081605.1 Tropilaelaps mercedesae | reverse complement strand
TATATATATATATATATATATATATATATATATATGTAAAATTTCTCTCAATTGATATGCCAGTTTCAACTCTTACCTCTTGGCCGTAGTGGAACACTTTAGCTGCTGGATGCAGATTAAGGTTGTGCAACGGCGAAATGCGCGGTTTCAGCCAGCCAGTTTCATCGTTCCAGTAACACTCGAACATGTGGTCAGCAAAGTGGCGTCCATATTGAAGTCGCGAGAAATCTGGTACAGTCGGCCGGGTCGCCCGGCACACTTCAAGATCCCTACACTTTAAAGCGGACGGCAAACTGAGCGGGGCTACTTTCGCCAGGCTAGCTAACGTACGACTGGTTAATGAGGTCGTGGCCATGGTTTTCGTAGTTGATACTGTTAGGCTTATGAACTACAATGTGTTAAGCTGTACACGACCAGTCGTCGCTTACGTGAAATTGATCACTTGTAGTTGCTCACACCAAACCAATGGCGCTTAAACTCCCAGTTGATTTTGTCCGTTTTTAGTCAAGAGTGTACGTGTGTACGTGCCTGGGGGCAAGACGAGCACAGTACTTGTAAGACTCGCTTGGCGTGCAATGGTTGACCAAGGTGAGCTAAGCCACTACCGTCGGTGGTCACTGCGGGCGTGGAGCCAAGTATCCCTCTGTCACTGGCGTCGAGCGAACTCCGCTTAAATGAGTACAAGCACCCTCCTCGCCTCCCGACGACTGCAGCGTCTTCCACCTCAGAAGTCTTTGGCGTGGCTGACGCCGATCATCACCGACGAGAGGGCGATATAAGCTAAAGAGGCACTGAATTAGCTCGACCGTTGTTTACGGGGATGTCTTGAACAGACGAGAGGGACTCACGGGCAAAGCAATCACACAAAACGCCCTACGATTAGCTCAACTATGAGTGTGATGCATGTTTCTGGAACTTACTCCGTTATAATTTCGTAACTGTTCTCAGACCTACTGCATGTAATAGTATTCCCTCAGAGCAAAGTAGACTCTGTTCCATGCTGGACTGCAACTCAGCTGATTTAGCAAACTGCGCCCTCTGGCGAGAATACCTCGAATGACAAACGCCACCCATGTTAGATTAGAGTTCTCGTACAGTATGTAAATTCGATTGGTACGTTTGTTTCTCAAAAATTGGCTAACCACGTGTAAAATGTTTATCCACATCTAACACATGGCATATGTGCAATGTATTATCATGGTTTTTCGTGCGTATTAAAAATAGAGTACTCAAAATAGAGCAGTTCATTTAGCAGGTTATTTAAAATCATGTGTGGTAATAAAAAAAAACTGTCAAAAAGCGACGATTCAACGATTCTTCGTTTCTTCCAATTGATTTTACATCGTCGTACTATTCAATCGTTGTATTTATTGCTAAAATAGATCTGGAGCTTGTTCGTAATATCTGGAGTATTACAATATTTGATGGCACTGATTAGCCGTCTTCCTGGATTCCTGTTATGTGGGAACAGGACGTCTGACCAAATCTGCTCACGTCAAGTAATCATTTCTGCATTTCGAATCAAAACCAGCCAACTGCTTCTCCCCATTTCAAAAGCCAAGTGTCCTCGTTTGCGTGAAATTGCTTACGCTTATTTTTTAGTTACAATTACAGCACAATGCGCAGAGTTTTCAACAGAGTAACTTGTAAGGTTATGACTTTTCGTTGAGTAAGGTAACCTCTCTTGAGCATTATCGGTCTAGTTGAGTATCGTGCGTCTCTTAAGGGAAGGCTTAAATCTTAAATTAAGATTCAGCTACGTGTACACGTAAAGAGACGTCGAGTATAAATGCAAACATGTATGCTGCATGTTTGCATAACAGATATTAAGGAAATGGCAAACAGGTGCTGCCGTTCACGGGATGCTCTCTATCGGGCAGTACCCTGGGAAAAATGCAATCCATGAAAACTGCACGGGTTTCAATTTCTTCGACTCTTATAAGATACTGAGCCGATTTGCCTCTTATTAACCGACCTAAAATATTTTTAGGACCATCAGCCAACACTTAACGTCCACAATACCGTTTTTTACATTACTACATTGCTTCGCAAGACGAATCCCATAAATTATAGAAATAATTATTATAATATGCGACGGCCAGGATCGAACCCGTGCACCTACGTGTTTCCTGCGGTCACAAGGCGCTGGCGAATATCAACCTGGTCGTTTCCTAGTAGCTTCGTATCTTCCACGGCACATACTAACTGAACAAACATGAGAGCCTGGGCTCCATGGTGTAAATGCTGCATTATCTTAGAACGAAGTTATTCGAATTTTTTGGTGACTGGGATACGTATAGTAAATATTAAATGTCTGTATATCGCCTGCTGCCTTTAAACGTAGTTTTTGTACTTTGCCACCATAAAAAGTTCACTTTTTCTAAATAGCAAGTCTGTGTGAGAGAGGGCTCAAAAAACCAACTGAGCGCTCCAACGACTTGTTAATCCAGGCATTTAAACTAAATATCTTTGCGCATTCAATTTATGACCGATGTATACTAAATTGAAGCTCGCTTCGGAATGAATATAATACAGACAATTGATAAAACATTACAGACGCATAAATATGCGTTATAGCTTATCAATTTAAGCCAAAAGTTGGCACAAAATATCGATTAAAGCGCAATTCAAGCATCTGTTGTTCCAGTTCAAATTCGTACAGTGGGTGTTAGGTACGTATTTTCTAGCCACGTATTCTTTGTCAGCCACGAATAAAAAACCTGTATAGTAGAAATGTATATTTTCGACCTCCCTCTACTGCGTCCGGTTCCTAATGGACTTTCCCATCTTTACTGAGTATTGCTTTTTATTTCGCGAAAAAAACGAATACAACATTCTGCCTTTATTCTCTCATTTTATCGATATCAAAAAACAAACAGTCGCACACTTAAACCTATGTATAAACGGCGTCCATCTTCAATATTTTACTGCCAACGCCTTCACTCAATTTTGCATCCGTTTAAAAATACGGGCATTTGTTATTGTTACCATTAGCAACGTTAGAAAATGGCATCATGTCTTATGTGAGACGACTTGCTTGGTATAAAATATCAATTACGACCTCTTATACGACCACTGTCTTAGGAGTTTGTCCGTCAGTAGGTGGCAGGGAGCGGACGCATAGCGCGGAATCTCTATACACAAATCTACTCGCGTTTTTCTCTTTCACCAGGCGTTGCAACTGTTTAACAAGACGGCCTAGTTGGATGGCACCGGCTGAAAATACCGGCTCAGCCAGTTCGAACCGGACTGGGGAGAAATTTCCACTGAACTATGACTCGCCACGGCATCGCTTGAATGTCTTCAAGTCACCATGTCCGCTGTGTTGAGATGTACAAGTGGACAACGCCAAGCAAGTAGCAGCGGCTTACGTTCTCTCTGTATAATAGAAATCATTTCTATGCTCACTTGGTTTGTGGATGCACTCGAGAACGAACGGCGCCAAATCGCGCCGCAGACGAGACGGTGCGGGGTGCAGTGGGTAAGCAATGCTGCCGTAAACTAGTCAGCTCAGTACAGCGCGAACGCAAACGTCGCAAACGAAAGCGATATTTCACGAAACGGATGCAGCAAGAAAAGTACGACAAAATAACGGATAGAAGACACGCCTCAGGAGTCTTTTTTCTTCTTTGCTTTTTTACTACCTATCTACTACTTCACAATCTTAAAACAGTTACCCATCTAAATAGTATGGTTTAAAAAGGCCATAATTTCTCAATTCATGTGGGAGGAGGGAGAACAGTGAACTGGGGGGAAGCGGATCGAAAGTGTTTTGAGATCTCTTTGAGATCGCTGTGATCCTGGCCCATTGGGAGGCCTGTGGACTCCATTTGGTTGGCGAAGTGCCAGTGACCGATGTCACAGCATCGAATGGCTGGTTTCGACCGGTTGGCCAGAATACCCTCACTCTTCGCCCAGCGATTTATCTCTTCTCGTGTGTAAAGTCCGCTTCACACAGATGACTCTGCCGCGAATCGCACGCGATATCGCTGTCGGCGGTTATCGTAAGATGATGCTCGCAAACTCTGCACGCTGGAATATTCGCGTGACTAATACATGGGGTCAGGTGAACCCGCTGTCGTGACAAAAAGGTAAACTGCAATTTTGGATGTTTATAGAAATGCGATTTAAAAATTTGAAAGGTCTAGGCAATGTTTTATTGCAGCGCTTTATTCTTTATTCATTTCCACATAGCTTTGGCGAACCATTCGAATGACCAGGTTAACTAGCTACCAAAGTTGCATATACTACTATATACTATTGCTGCTAACATCGCCACTTTATCACCTGAAAAACAGTAATGAAGCGAGTGAGCCTACATGGCTTGGTCAAGCTGTCATGAAAACTACTTACGTAATTTTCAGCATGCTACGCCACTTAGATCTACTGTCTTTACGAGCTAAATCGACACAATTCTAGAGAGCACACACTGACAATTTAGTTGGAAAAGAAAAACAGTTTGTCAATATTGGTAATGTTCGTTTCTAATGACGTCCCCGCAAACGCCAGTGCAAACTTTTTTGCTTTTTTATGCTGCAAGTGACTACGATAATACATGGTAGTTTGTTTCTGTTTGCTCCTAAAATAGATGAATGAAAGAATAAATTCAAGACAGGTCTGGCTGCTTGGGTACATTATTTGTAACGCGAGTGTACGCTCATAGAGATAACACAGCTGAGTGTGTATCCATTCATTCTGTCACTCGTGTCTTTCGATTGTGAAGTCCGGTTGGTCAAAACCATCCTGACATCGCAATTTCAATCGATTGATAATGTCTCCCGCAAAACTGGAAACTCACTGGGCGTAAAGAGAGTTCATAACGCAATAGACCTACGATCGGCCACAAACGTTCCTGTGACGATCTGTGATTAAGGCGGCAGCGCCGATTCAGCAGCAGCAGTACTATTAATGGTTAGTGTTAGTTGCGGTGACGAAAAGCAGTTTGTAATAGAGGGGAAGCTAACTACACTTAAAAGTAGTTGCTGTCATCATTCTTTGAAAACAATGCTTCGAACACGACATTTAACGAACAGAAGCAAAGGTGACTGTTTGTGCAACGCTTTGGGTACAGTTGCACTGCCTCGCCTACCCATAGGCTGCACATTAACATTTACATAATGACAATGTTAGTAGTAATAATAAGTATAATTATTGTTATTATTATAATGATTATTATTATAACAATAATAATAATAAAGTATTATCACACTATAAGAATTTAGTAATAATTCTTATAGTGTGATAATACTAAAATAATAATATAATAAATATAAAGTAATAATAATAATAAAAAAATGAAAATAAACAATAAATAAATAAATAAAAAGTATATAATAAACTAATAAGATAATAGTAAAAATAGCAATAAATTATAAAATAATTACAATTACTGTTATCACGATGCGTATAATCGGAGAGAAGGTTTGGAGTAGGTGACATTGTGAGGTTAAACCTGGATTCCCGTATATCACAGAGTATGGAAAAATTGTCGCCATCCCACACATATTCAACTAATAAAGCGCAAAGATATTGGGATGGTGCTGTTAAAAAAGTGATAATTATAGACAGCCCTTTTGGTGAAACTATAGCTTTCTTAGCAAGTCAGTTCTGCAGTGCTTAGTCTTCAGGTTTAATACTTGGCCCGTAACCACACTCAATAGTTTTGCAGCCCGAAATAGATGGATTATTTTGAATTCAACTAGATAGATCTACGAGATTCATAATAGCGTTTTCGTGTTTCGATCGACAAGATTTCAAGTCCCTTTTGTGGGCCAGTGAATTGCGCTTCGTAATAGCAAGAAGGCAAATGTCGCACGGTTTGCTAAACGAGAAACTGACTCGGGTGAACTAACGTAAACTCGGTTATAGTAAGGCTAATGGAGCTTACTTCATCTGGTGTGCGCGTTGACCCCCTCACACGGTTCATAGGTGTTTAAACGTAAAGCTTGCTTCGTGGGCTGGTGCGTTCCTCCACGGTTCATTTGACGGTTAGGTAAAAACACAGTTCATCGTTTGCCCTTCGGCAGACAGACCCTCAATTGACAAGGTTGTTGAAAGCGCAATGCAAAGCCAGTTGTATATGTTAACGCACATGTAATCCTACGGTTTACTGGTGACTGGTGACTATTCAAAACCTGGTAGCTTTTTAATTCTTCGCAATGTTTTCTGTTTTACCGTTAGGCGATATTTGTGGAATAGAAATAATACAGTATGAGGATGTTCTTAAGCCCCGAGGTTGGGCGGGTAATAAAACATCTATTTATAACATTATATAGTTCCTGTCCTAACATATAAAGACAGGTGGCTTTATTTGGCTCTTATGTTTGCTACCCTCGCTATTATTTAGTAATAATGACCTTCTCGAGCACAACTGATGTATTATTATAAAATAATTTGTTTAGTGTTACGTATTGTAACTTTCGAGAGTACGTTAGTGCCAAGACAGATATTACAGACAATGGTCTCAGTTGAGTATTATATTAAACAGTAACCCAAAGGTTAGTCTAGGATCGTCTACAAAATTATACATGTATATTAACGACAGCTTCCACGTAGACTATGATATTCTCTACTATACTTTGCACAAACAAGCGGTGCGGCGCCGCCACTTACACAAAGCGGAAATGTTACATCCCTGGTGCCTTCTAGATAATACTGCCCTCTGGACTTGTCTAGATACGCCAGGCTAACTCAACGGGCGTTCCAGCGACTAAAGAGTACCAAGGCAAACAAGAAATAAGAGGTGATCGAGGCCAAGGCACTATTGTCACCAAATGGTACTAAATCATTTCGCGATCATAGTAATAATGAAACATTCGTCCAGCATAGAAGGCCTTGTGGCAAATCAATATGGAGAGGTTTAAAGTAATGGCATTTCTCTATTTCGACAGAAACAGAAGAAAATATGGCAATGTGGCCATTCTCAGCACAAACTGCCAATATTTAGTAAAGCCGCTAAACGTGAGATGAACGGAAAAAAGTAGAAAAATATCACAATCTTTCTAAAAGATCCTTGGTGGTGTGCATTCTGCTAGCTGGCTACACTTGACATCGAGAGTGTGCGCCGACGGAACAATGTAGAAAGAAGGATTTCCAAGATATAAGAAAAGACGCATACAACAAAGCAAAGAGGAATCCATCTTTTTGGAATTGAAAGGATCTCATAGCTATTTTTAAAGTTATCTCTTTCCGTCTTTCCGCGAAGTGAGATTTCTCAGGTAGGTGGAGAGCACTATCTGTATCCTTGGCATGGTCTTCAGATAAAATTTATATTATTGTCTGCATATAATCTAGTCAATAAATGTTAACTACTGAAAATCTAGACGTAGATATTGATAATTACTACGTGAAATACGCGGTAGTAAACTTGTCCTTCACAGCTGAACCAAACCCGTTATATATAACTTTAAAAAATATTTACACCGTTCAGCAACGAAGTTAGTACGTTTATTGCAGCTCCTTTATTCGCTCATATATCTTCGCCCATCTTTTTTGCTGCGATAATTTTGCGGTTTCTACACATCACTGTCCCGTAACAAACGATTTGCCCGCGACGAAACGAAAATGAAAAAATAAAACAGGCTCAATGTGTAAGAGTTATTCACGCAAATGGTCAAATTTAACTGCTCGGCTCAAATTGTATCGAGATATCCTTTTCTCTCAGCTAGCATTGAAACTCTGGATCGTATAACAATTAGCTCGATGCTACCCGTCTGAGAACCAACCTCGACTAATTGCTAATTATATCTATAGTTGACCATACCTATTTTGCTATACATCTAGAGTATCTATAGAACTAATTTATGTTTTAGAACTCAATAAGACAAATACCCGTTAAGGTAATTTTTTGCGTGGCCCTACCACGCAGGAAAAGGCACCTTCAAGATACATTCAGAGAATTCAACTTACTTCATATCCAATCGTACTTGATTAAGGCTGTGATATAAACATTGATGTTACACCTTAAAGGAAAAAGGTAATGCATCAATAGACTAAGACCACTCATTATGTGGCAAGTGGATATAGTAGACTTCTGCATACGGTTCCGTCTACCCATACAATGTGCCACACAGTTTCGATGAATATAAGTGTGCAACATCGTCTCATCTAAATTAGAAAGCTACTATGCAAAGAACAAGTGAAATTGTTACTTTTCAATTACAGGATGAAGAAAATATTGTAAAAGTGATAGAAAATATTAAAGTAAAAGAAAGTAAAAGAAAATATTGTTTGATAGTTCCGTCATACAAGATCAAAAATACAATGAACTGGTTACATGCGCCACCACGTGAATAACCTAATAAGGACATTCTTGTGTCATCAAGCGCACATGCTATTTCTATGTACATAAAATTATCACTCTTTGTAATTGTATATTAAATGTACGCAGACTTTACAATATTACATGCTCTTATTATTCTACTTACTTTCAGCGTATCCTTGTAGCCGCAAGCCTTTTTTATCATTGACTCCATTTCTAACAGGGGCTTATCATCAGCGATGCTCATCTTTTCTTCTTGTCAAGCTGCCTATGTCCGACTTGACTCCGCAGACCAAGGCTGATCCAATCTATTATGATCTGAGTCGACGGAGAATCTAACAATGATTCCAGTGATTCCGGAGAATGAACCCCTGTCCTCTTTTATACAGAGGTCTTAAAACAACTGTCGTATTTTCTCTTAAACTCCCCCGTCCCGTCTTGCTCTATTCTAGTCTATGCTTTGCTGCGTTCGTGCTGCTCTTTCCAGTCTGAGTGGAATGAATTCGACTCGGCTCTATGATGGATGACGCGTCGTTTCTAGAGCTCGTCCGACTTTGACAGCCAGGCTCCATCGGTTCGCAGCTATATACTTGTCGTAAGCTTCGTCCGCGGGCGATGTCAGCCATCCAGCGGCTGTAGAAACGAGACCGACTTCTCTCAACCGTTAACAGCTGCTGCTGCATCAAGTTACACGATCGCATCAACAACGCGCCATTATTAATCACGGACTCCAATTTAGAACGCGCATGGTCACGACGACGTGCTTCGCCCAGTTTGGCTGGATGCACAAAAATATTCTCGCCAGTTTCGCTACCAAATTTCCATTTTAATAAAAAAAACAGTAGTGCACCTTCGTTGACCCTTTTTTAGTATTCTTCAGTTCTATTTTGTGTTTTTTCAATATTTCTTTCAAGAGAAGGGAGGTTGAGATAGACAAAGTTAGATTGCCACAACTATCACAATGACTACCGGTAACAGGCGGTAATTAGTATGTAAAGCGGTAGCAGGATTGCGTGCGTAAAAATTTTTTTTTCAATATTCCGATATGTAAATTTTGCCGGCCGGCGCGGTGTCGCCAAGAAGAGGCCATTTAGGCGGGAGTGTGACAGGAAAAGAAATTACTGTACGCTTGCTGATAATCCAGAACAGAATAGCGACGATCAAGGAGAGGTTGATATCAGTGAGAGTCAATGTGAGAGCTGACGCACAGAAATTAGTGGTATATTGTTTTAGAACTTAGAGTCACTATCGAAAGAAAACCTCTGTGTTATTATGGCTTTACAGATTTCTGCATTTTTATATAATTGACTGGACGTTTGGTTTGACAGCGTATACGATAATGGGCAAGGCAGTGAAAACTGTAATCCGTAAGCCTCACACGGAAGGCCGTTGTTCAACAATTCATATCGTCTTTTAGTTTTGGACAAGTTCTATAGTATTCACCAGCAACGCGCGTGGTTTTGCCGTGAGCTACGTCACAAAGTAAATGCTTCGTTGATATTAAGTGTAGCTTCCGAATTAGTTCTTTGTCGGCGTATATTGTCATCCTTTATAGTCACTCAACGAAATTTAATGTTTAACAACGTATACAATGAAGACCTAAAAGTTATAACTCGCTACGGGTTACACAACAAAATGATAACATGTAAGTAGTGTATACTATTAATTGGAATTTTTCATCTGGTATTTAATAAGACTATATTCTACAATTATTGAATGGCCTGTCTTGGCCCTCACTTCGAACGTGACATTATGTGCACATGCAAAAAATGTATTGTACGCCAAATTATATTGTTGGAATATTCTCGATAGTCCGAGGGAACTCTTCAAGATATGGCGAAGAAATGGCAGCTAGAATCGCTGCCGGAACAATACAAACCGGACCGGCCAAAAATTCATTTAGTAATATTCATACCAAAAGATGAATACATTACTAGTTCATGGCACACTATACCTGAACCCCCTACTGAGTATTTGCATGGTATAGGTCTTTTAAGCAAAGATCAAAAATCTTATTTATGGTGCAATATTTGAATGACGCGCATTCTGCATAGCACAGTATAAAAAAACCGTATCTGTGCAACTTGAGTTCTTGATTGTTTATATGGTGGGTAGCGGCAAGCAAGAACCTATTACCAAGTGGACTTCTGAATACAACGTAATTCATAAAAAGATAATTCGGGCCAGATAAAATCTTCACTGACTTCCTGTTAAACGGCGAGCATAAGTTTTCGTCGCCAGCGTCGTCGAATGGTGACCTGACCGCTTTAAGTGGTTCAGATCGGTTTCAGCGTCTCTTACGTCTTGCCCCGTCTTACGAAGTAATGCAAAAACTGCTACCGTGGACGTTAAATGTTGGCTGATAGTCAGCCTTAAAAAATATTAGATCGGTTTCAGCGAACTCTGAGCTGCATCAAGTTCAGTAATTTAACACTAAACTAGCGTTGACTTACCTGGTAATATACAGCAATATTTGGGAACGATTTTTAGCATTCCATTCAGGGTATTCCATTATATATCGCTTGCGGTTTGGAGTTTTTTAAATTATAGCATATTGAACGAAGAGGAGATGCTTAGCATATGTTGCGTTTAATGTTATATGACGACACGTTTGAAATGCACATTACTGGGTGAGAATCGTGGACTAAACGTACAGGGCATTGTAATATAAAGAAACTATTATACGGATTTAATATTTCACTTCTGTTGTTTGAGGCCTTTCATAAGATATGTGTGTGTATTTTTGCGCATCAAACTTTATATGCTATCTTATATTTACTAAAGCCACGATAATTGTTGAAGTTATTACGTATTTCTACTTAAAGTTGACATCTTGCTGATTAACACTCTCTGAAGTTAGCGGTGAAATTCATACGGATGTAGCTTGTGTGGGGACGTCTATTTGAAAATAGTGCCATGCATTGGCTTTTTTACTTTTTACGATTACCGCTGCTGCTTAGGGTTACCGTACGACAAAAGCGTATCTAGATAAGAATATTTAGAGTCGCATTACAAACAGTTTTTTAGTTTCCTTCGAAAGCTGACGTTGACTCTCTAACTCTAAACCGAAATTAATCCTAATACGTGTTCGCTATCTTAATTGTGCACCTACCAATGCCGTGGTAACAGCAAGTCTAACGGGAACGCATAGCAAGTGGTTTGTTCCAATCCACCCGAGGTGATTTTCATCAACGCCTTTCCTTTCATGTGCTGATAGCAACCACCTAAAGTCCATATGTAGCAGTATATTATTATCATATTAGCGACGAATCATCAATGCACCCTGGTTTTTCACATGTAAAAGCTCGACATGGTGTATTGTTTCACCTAAATTGGTCAAGTTACAAAATTGTTCACTATTCTTACAAAAACAATAATCAAGCTTTTTTTCAAGGAAAGTATTTGCGTGTTTACGACGTAATTTGATAATGAATACCACGTGGAAAGGCACGTATAAACACGACTTTGAAAAAGTACAAAAGACGGAAAAAGCCTTGTGTTTTATGTGACTAGTTTACACAGATTTTTCATTTTGGTTCTATTTAACACTCATAGTAGAAAGTTTGCTAACGCATTCAAATCGAGTTGAAGCGCAATAAGAATTTCGCAATATTATTCTGAAAATTCCACCAATACTGAACTAGTAATAGTTTACTATAACAAATAATATTGAACCAAAACAGTCCGTAACAAGTTAATGGGCACGGTCCGAGAGAATATTTCATTCGCCAATTTTTTAACCGATTGTTACTAGAATCCCATCAAAAGGTCTCACGCCCAATAAATGTGAACGAAAGCTTTTTTTATTTATACGCTCAATACAGCACTGTGAATTTTGACAGCTACTTAAAGGAACGTTTATACTATTTCCTGACTAAAATATCCGTATTCTGCCACAAACCACAGACACAAATGGTATGCTGCACCAATTTACGTATTCAGAAAGTCCTCTTAGGTTTTCCCTTTATTTTCCGCTCATTTAGATCGTTGAGGTAGAGTTTCTTGGCGCTAAAAACTCCAGTAATATTTAAATTCGCGAGTCACTGGCCGATGGAACGCGCAGGCATTGCGCCATAAAGAACTATCATGCAACAGGAACACACAACATGTGTGCAAACTAAACGAATCTATACGTGAAGCGAGCCTAAATCAGCTTATTCACTAATATTTATCATACATTTAATGTTATGAAATGTGCAAACGAAGACAATTAACGTCAAAGCCAGCCATGAGCAACTCGCGTCAGCCACACTAACAACCTTTATCGCAAAATGTCTTTATACAGTTGGCGTATGAGATTACCATTAAAGCGATGCTACGCTCTATAAACAGGCAGGTAAAAAACATAGGCTTCTTTAAAAATGAACGTATTATTACAATTTATGGGTTATAACCATGATTGATGTAGCACTCGATCCTGCGCTGTGCTCTGCATTTAGACGTCAATATACAAAAGAAGCAGTTTCCCACAGCAGAGTTCAACTTCGAGATGCTTATTATGTTTCGTCTTCTGTTGAAGATGCGGAAGTTGCTGGAGTCGTTGATTTGGTAGCTTCGAGTACTACAGCCGGTGAAGTGCTGTTCTTTAAGCTTGTATCCTCACAGCCTGGTGTCATCGGCACCCTAGGAAAGCTGGCCATCATGTATTTCCGGTCTAGGTGATGTGGCTTCGCGTATGCTCAGGTGCAGCATCAAGTTGACTTTCTAATGCTTTGGGGTTGTTTCAATCGTTTCAGCTGACGTGAAGACGAGTTTATATCTCTTTCTCTATTATAAGGAAACGGATGCGGGATAACGCGAATGTGGAATTTTATCAAGGATACTGTTTGTTACTGTGCCGCGTATTGTTGTATGGCAATATGGCCTTTTATGGCGGTCGTAGTAACACATTGTCATGCAACTTTTACCATTGACATAAGACATTGACATCTTAAAAAATGGATTTTGGTCACAGCCTTAGTTAGATTACTAAGCAACTGGGATGAAACCATCATCCAGACACTGATCATTGCTTAATTGAAGACGGAAATCGCGGTTGACAAAACTATATAAGGTGTATCAATTGACCAAAATGAGCTATATTCAGTGATTCGGTGCTCATTTTATCTATTTATTTTTCTCAGTATTTTCTGTTTGTTAAATATTATTTAGTGCTGTCCGCAACATCACTAGTGCAATCAAGAAACGTTTTTCCCAAGTTTTGCGATTTACATACTGTTAAACGCTTGCTTTAGACTAAAAGTTCATGGTAGTGATTTCTTTACTACACGTGAAAATTTTCAGCCTTGCATAGCGATGCTTAAATCAGTTTTCTAATTATCAGCTAATGTTAAGAAAAACCACCGAAAGTAACCTTCACTTCTTGGAAACTGGAAGTGTGTACATATTATATATTCGGATATATAGGAATACCGGGAAACCGACAGTAGACCACTTAAGTGGTAAAATGTTGAGAATAGTTTGACCACCTGTCTGTTGCAAATTGTTCATTCATTAAACTTGTATTCTATTTGCGATATATCATATTGCTTTTGCGTGCCCATGTGGTGAAAAATGCGTTTCCTTGGTGATGAGGCCAAAATCTTTCAGACGCGCCGCATTTATTAGTATGTCTGAAAAAGAACCACAAGGATTCTTTTGCTAAAAATTAACTTACGAATTGATTGATCAGAAAATAATAGATAGTCAACTCTTTTGCTGCCTTGACTCATATACACAAGCCGACCACGTCAGAGGCCAGCGTCGTTACCTCTATATAGACTTTCGGATGTCCTCTGTATAAAAGTAAAAATCTTCTAAAAATTATAAATTTTTTTTATAATTGTAACGGAATTCGCCTGACGATCTTCGGGCTTATTTTTAGTACATATGCAAAGCCGCTTACCTGTTTTGCCTTTCAGGTAAACGAAACTATTGCATAGATTTTCCACATAATCGACTTGCCTGAACATCAAAGTCGGCCAAAAGACAGACGGTTTTAAGCCTCTTGAAACATTACAATACAGTTCACATAAATGACATGAATAATACTAAAATCTGAAAGCATTTTAGTTTTTTTACACTAACGAGGAGGCCAAAAGACAGACGGTTTTAGGTCTCTTGAAGCATTGCAATACAGTTTACATAAATGACATGAATAATACTAAGATTTAAAAGCATTTTAGTTTTTTAACACTAACGTCGAGGTCAGGTCGTGGTAATCTTGAAATGGTCTTGAAGAGAGCACTTCTAAAGATAATTCCTATAAACTCCTGCCAAGCTAACTAGCTGACATTTTGACAAACACATATTTTCTCAATGTTATTAGGAGCCTCTAACGTTATGACTAGACAACCGTGTCAAGTAATCTGCGATGAGTTAAAGTTTGAAATAAGTATAAAAATTTTGAAAATTTCGAAATATTATGAAGAATAATAAAAGCCCTTCTCGATTCTCAAGTATTCAGAAAGAAATCAGATATTTGTGATTGAGATTTTGAGGGATTTTTTATTTTTCTTATATTGTCAAGGCGTAAAAGGACTTTCATGTGTACTATCCCCGCTAAAATAAAGCAGAACATTTGGCTTGTCAGTGGCATAAATACTGCTGGCATTACAAATGTTTTAGAGGCACATAGATTGTTGCTACGAACTGTATTATCGTATGCACGGCGTTTTTAAATCTGGGCTTGTGCTGGAAACGAGGGTGTACTGTGTAGAACCGTTTTCAGCTTTATAAACGTTTAAAAAAGAGCAACAGAAGATGTTAGTAGAAGGCATTGAAAATACCGGCCTTAATTGTCTTAATAGCCTTAACCTAATACAAATAGCGCTTAGCGTCGCGTCACATAGAATACAAAAACACGATATCAAAATCACCAGAATCGGCCCTTTAATGTTTACGCCAACGTAAACCTCTGCCAGGTTACCTAAGTGGTAGCTTGACGCATTCGTGTGTGTATTAGAGAAAGAAAAGGTTTCTGGGACCATACAGGTTTCTGACATCTTACTTTTTAGCTAGGCGGCATTTTTTATGTTTTTGGTGTCTATGAGGAAAAAACTGGGTCTTACTTGGGCTGTAGTAAAATATTGTAAATTAGTGTAGATTTCTAGCAAATGTTTGGTACGGTGACACCATTGCACGCTTATAAAATTTTACCAACTTGCCAATAAAGTATATTGACATTTTGAATGATGGAAGTATAAGGCCAGTTAGTTCACAATAAAAGAAGACATTTAGCTGTCACTGTCGAGGATTTCACGTGACATAAATGTTATAACTTAATTCGTCAACGTAAGCAAACTCAACCGATTAATCATAGCCTTCTTGCATGCATACAATGCTGTCTGAAGTATTTCCTAACGCTTGCATGTTAAAAATCGATTACAATTAATTTTGTTTAATGACCTCTATTTGATACACATTCACTAGTGTTAAATTTTATGCGCACTTACAGTACATTGGCATCAAAAACGACGCATGCCACCATTCAGCGTGCACTGTATGTATGTCTTTTGGACAAGATACAGCGTGCCTTGCCCGACAGGCAGACATACGCACAAGCTGTGCACCTTTGCACGTCCTCTCTGCAGTAAACATGACCCCGCCTGACACATGCATGTTGTGAGAATCTCAACCTTTATCCTCTCACGTTATGCTTGCTAGCACGCGTGATCCACGAACCTTAATTAATCTGTAGCAAAAACCAAGACGAACAAGCTTTTCGATCTAAAGTATTTGCTTATCACCGTAATTTCACGATTCATCATTATCTATCCATCCCAGCATTTGTGAAGTGGAAAGTCATCAATACGACTTCAATTAAAATGTTTCGAAGCCACGCTTTCCGATGTTGCATAGTTTTGATTTTGTGTCTTGTTATGGGAAACCGAGTTTTTCCAGCCAACGCTCATGGCATTCTCGGTCAGGCTGTGGCAAAAGGCATTTCTAGATTCGCTACAAACGCAATGGGTAAGTTCTTGGAGACTTACAGCTTGACTGATTGATTTATTTGCAAGGCATATTTTCATGTTACTCCATTACCCCAGGGGCGCACGCTGCAACAGTCATATATTCACATATTACATGAATGTCGTTTTCTAAATTAGAGTATCAATTGCCTTATTAATAAACATCCTATAAATACATTTTCTTCGCATTATAGTCACATATTTTACTCCACACAGTATCAATATCCGAAGTTGTACTCACTCACTGGGTGAATATTTTTCATGGAAGGGCCCTTTTTTAATCTCTCTGCTATATAAATAAGCTTAAATTGCCAAAGCATCATATCACCCCGTTTCAATTTTTCCTGTTCAATCAAAACTGCTCGCTTAATAGCAAAGTTTCCCACTGATTTCACTCTCTTATATATTAGCAACCCAACTGTACGCTTTCAGCGTAAATTACGGACTATAACTATATGATCTATAACTATAATGAATAGATCCGTTTGTTCTGTATCTTACAGTCTTAGCAGACTTTGTATAACGTTAAGTAGAGCCTAACTCAGTAGAATTCCATTCCATAAAATTTGATACTGTTTTCTTTCTTTTTGATTTTCGTTTCAGTTTCTCACGAGACTGAATTTTTTATTTGCAATATTTTGTACAAGTTACAACTACATAGAACAACATACCCGCATTTGGTTAAAGGTCTACTATAAAGTAAACGAAGTAGACTATAATCTAAAACTGGAAAATAAATAATCTTACTAATAATGGTTCAAAACATTGATTCGCCACCCAAAAATTGCTATCATCATGCCAATTTCTGGGATTCACATAGACATATTTGCGTAAATTAGCGCACATAGAATTTGTAAACAATTATTCCAAGTGTTAATTAAGTGATTCAATTAAGTGAAGCTTCAGTTGGTGTTTAATTGTGCTGGCGATAACATTGTGTGTATGAAATTCCGCAGGGGGTCGCACTGGAGGCGTTTATGGAAACCCAAGCATGGTCGCACCAGGAGTAATACGTAGACCAACGGTTGCTGGAGGCCCAGGACTGCTGCGCACATCAATAGCTTCAAATCAAATGATGATGCAACCAATTAGACCCCGACTTGGAGCAATTCGAAGACCAATATATTAGTACATCATGGCAAAAAAATAACTTGTGTTTTGCGAAGTTAAGAAAGCAACATATTTTGGCGATATATGAATCCAATATATATATATATATATATATATATATATATTTGTGCATAGCTCCTACACACTTATCTTCTCATTTTATGCTGTGAATTGAATTGGGTTTTATGTTGTGGCATTTGAGGAAGAACTATTGTTACATTTATCTATACTTTTCACTCAAACGATCTATTGTATAAATATTCAATCACAGAGAACTAATTGTACCTAAAAAAGTGTGAATAAAAAAACGTATATAAAAAACGAATATTATCCACAAGTATTTTTAATCCTCCCAGGTACCTTCTACTATAGAGCACACTGCAATAATCAAAATTGATTTTATTTTGGCGAATTTTTCTTAGTTTGATCTTCGTATCTCCTCTAGGCGTCAATTGCAAAATATTAATAATCTCTCCAAAGAGTTTTTCATCAATGCTTGCAGATCTACAGCGTGTTTTTCTAAGACAATCTTATTTATCAAGTTTAAATTTAAATTCAGGGCCATTAATATAGTTTGCATATATATATATATATATATATATATATATATATATA
>MNPL01003838.1:0-10298 GCA_002081605.1 Tropilaelaps mercedesae | reverse complement strand
CTTTTAAGCCACCAGCCCGAACCTCCCCAGACATAAGCAAGACTGAGTCGTCGTTGAAATGAACAAATTCAAAATACTGACTTAGAAAATCTTCCGTTGTCGCTAGCGTGAGGAAAAGGAAGAGGCTATTCGAGCACGTGTTAGCTATTGCGTGTCGCTTTCACTTCACTAATAAATCTTCGGGCACAAGGATCGCAACAAGTTTCGTATGCGCGCACTGCCATGAGAGCCAAATCGATGACCTCCACCATTTAAAATTCCCGCCGTTAGTCTTGCCACGCCGTCCATTGCGTAGTCAACTACAACAAATGAACTAACAACGCCTTGTTATAGCCGTACATGTCTGAGTGGTTGACGACGCCGCCGCCGCCGCCGCCGCCGCCGCCACCGCCGCCGCCACACCGACGACGGACCTGTCAAAGAGGCCAATACGAAGAGCATCATGGATAGATTATGCCGGGCTTAACGTGTGTGTGTGTGTGTATGGAAGGTTACAAAAAAAAAAAAAGCCATCTTTTTTCGTCAACTATGCCACGTTTCCATCTTGTAGCCAAAAAAGTCGCCGTTAGTCTGCCGCCACAGTTGTGTGACGTCTGATCTGTAATTTCCTTACTCACTTACTCAGTTACTTAGCTCGAACTGCTTGAAGATCTTGTTAGCAGCTGCAGCAGCAGTCGTCGTAATAGAAGACATGGCGTGTCTACCCGAAGAAAAGTCCGCCTAGCCCCGTTGGGGTCAGCATCTATTCAGACGCAACAACTGCGACATCATCTTGTTGAGAAGTTCAACAACAATCACTGCCGCGCTGCGTCGCGTTGCAAATATCAACGGGAACCGTTTGTGACAAGCGACATGTCAGTCCGGTTCGACGCCAACGAATCAAAATTTGACCCACACAGCGAAACGGTCGTTTCGATGACATTGGCCACAATCGTTGCCCTTGAATAAGTGCGATCTTCGCCAAGTCTTCGTCGTTATGGATAACATGTCGTCGTCTTTCTGATACGTTATATCAATGGATCGATTGGTTTTTGCTTCTGGCAGAAGTTGTCGATTCAGCTGAAGATCGGTTTCGAGCCACGGACAGATTTCGGGTGAAATGTTTTTCGGTCGTGACGATTCTCAGCCGATATATGCCGGAACACAGGATGGAAATTTCATCGATCTGAGCATCAGCCTGTTACTCTGATCAAGTTGATGAGGTAATTTTGCCTGGACGAATGTCTCACTCGGAAGATCATGCCGCCGTCGACCGATTACCGCCAGAACACGTTTGCGGGAACGAAGTCGAAGATGGCACCGTAACAGGCAAACAACGACGGACTCGTCGGCGATACGAAATTAACCACGAACACTGCCCCTCCGTCCGTGGCAAATACCGCCCGAAAGCCCTTGGGCAAAGCAGCAGTGATACTGCAGTTCTGCGTTTCGGAGGCGAACGTAACGCGTCTGAATCGTGAAACATTATCGGGGCAGATATCGGGCGCCGTCGCCGGTTCAGAGAATCCGCCCTGTATTCAACCTGAGCGGCCGCCGGAGTTGCTCTGGACATCGTCGGAGTCGCTCTGAATGTTCCTTCCATTTCGCAGACGCGAAGTCGCTCGCATCCAGCCTCGCCCCAGGCCCAAGAGGCTGGTTCGTATCACCAGCGGGTCGGCGCGCAATCTCATCAGCTGCGGCCATCATCACGACGACATCCCGTTCGCCGCCGACTTCTGCTCGGGCTATTCGCTACTCGTGTCGCGTGCCCCTTCTTCCATCGCGCGGCATCATCATGAACGCCATTGTCGCCTGAAGGCTCCTGCCCGAACGTACGCCGACGTCGCGCACAATTGCGTCGCGCAACGTCTGCGCGGGTGACCTTCGGAGTGGGCGCGTCCCGCAATGAAATCTATGGTCATAGAGATGAGGAGCGTCACTGGGCCATGCGATTGAAGAAGCTCGAACAGTCTAAGAAGATTCACTGGGGTTCCGTCAAATACTACTCAACGTGCAATAATTCTTCTTCTGTTCTTCTCGCTCTTTGAAAACGCTGCCATGGGCCGACCTACGCGGGGCTGGCATCGTAACAAGAAGGTCACAGCTGACAACAGTAAAGCGAACGACAACAGCAGAGACAACAAACAATAATAATAGCCATCGCTGCAGCAAAAACAACAACAACATTGTAGCACAAAAAAATCACGAAAATACGGAACATGTCTGCAAAACATGTCGGTTTTTTGGCGAAATCCATTTTAGTCAACTTGTTCGGCTCCGCTTAAGCAGTAATCGGACGATGTAGTCTGATTCGATGTAGTTTTAATTTAGGGTGACGATTTCGGTTGACATTCGTTTCCGGATGTGAAGAAATCTACCAGACGGGATCGGCCCGCAATGAACGTCCCAATGGACCGATTTAATTTTGCCCTCCAGAAATCGAAAATTTTTCTTCCCCCCACCCACCCTCTTCGTTTCCCTTTCTCATTCTTCGTCGTCTTTGCTGTCTTCTTTGTTCGTGGCTAGAAATTTTCGGCGTCTGAAAGTCTAACGGACGTACGTAAGTGAAGACAAGCGCGTATGCATGCATGCGTACATGCATACACAAATTTTGTAAAGTTTTTGTGTTTTTTAGTTGTACGCGTTTCTGTGACGGCTTCGCCTGTTGCTGTTTGTTCTCGCGAAGGATTTCTGGGGCGCGCGACGCGTCCAGGCGACTCTAATAAATTTCCGATTCTTGTCACCGAGCAACATTGGCCGAACGCACATTGGCTGCGCTAATAATGAATGGTCTGTCTGCGGTGTCGCACATGGATCGCACCCGGCTGGCCGTAGTCTTCGTTCAGTCTTCCGAAGACAACGAGAATGCCAAAGCGAGAGGTGTGGGTGCAGAGATGTTGTTGGCTGTTGTGTGAGTAGTATTTGATATATTTTCGTCTTGATTCGAAGAAATGCGGGTTCCCTCTTTTGTCGTCTGTACGTTGATGATATATCTGTCCCGTCCACGGATGTTGGCGCGAGAGCGAAATCTTCAGACGTCGCGTACGCGTTAGACGACGCGGTGTCAAATGGAATTTAGATGGGCGCTTTTACAATTTCTCGCTCATTGCACGCGCGCGTACAACAATCATGTAGAAATGTACTTTGACGGAAAACGGCGGAAGAGTCTTTTTGATCATTTCGGTTTTCTAGAACAGAGCAACCATTGGTGGCCTTTATTTCTCAACGGGCCATTTGAATAAAACACAAATCGACGTCACATAAATGTGTATGAATGTAAATATATCTAGTGAAGATGTTCGATATTCGATTTGTTGCGTCCGCAGGGCCGTTGCTCTCTTCCGAGTTTTGCGGCCACCTCATCGTGATCTGTATCCGCAAAGCGCAACACTCACAATACCACCACCAACAATAATAATATTATTATTATTATTCATTTCTGAGAATCAACATCCCCGTCAAGTGACGCTACAGGTCACATGATAATGCCGTCGTCATCGTCGACGAATCTTCCTGTAGAGCTCGATTAACATCGGCGTCTCTGACGAGCCATCCGCCGACGTTTGTGTCTGGCCCCGATTATGAAGACGAGACTGAGCCGTAGCGCGGCCTTGAGCGCCGTCCTCGATGCGCGCGCGCGCGCGCGTCCAGCTCCATGGCGTTTGCGTATGACAATGACGAGAACGAACAATTCGTTCGTGGATGAGCTAACAACACGTGAAGTTCTGGTCCGTGGGAGCCGCTGTTCGGAGCCGATAACCCGGCGGCGCCGTCCCGATCGGATATCGCCGCTCCCGGTTATGATCTGATCAGCGGAATAGCGAGAGAAGCTCAGATTCGATAGGTCAACTTAGATAGATTACATAGATAGGTTCACATAGATAGGCTACATCGACGGGCCTGAAGAGCGAGAAAGAGGAATACTTTCAAATAATGCCGCGCTGGCCGCCCGACTTCCCTCTTAGCTTCCGTCCGGACGCCTTTGGCGCGCGCGCTTTCAAATACGCTTTTCGTCACAGGGCCTATCTAGTCTGTCGGTCCTCTCACAGACAGTCAATTTCACCATTTGTTGAATAGTTGGCGCGTGTGCGTTTCAGTTGCGTTCAAGTGATGGGTCCGTGATGGGACAAATTCTGGCAGTGGACCTGGCTTGCCCACCGGCGAATGCTGATGAAGCAGCTGGCGTTGAGCAGTTGATTTCGGATCGGAGCGGGGGCAGAGGAAGTGTCGACAATTTCTGCGCGCTGGAATCGAGCGCGACGCGTCTCCATATAGAAGAAATTGCACGATCCCGTCCTTCGGGCGCGTTCCGATGATCCGGGAACCGTCGGCGAAGATTTCTGCCCCGTTTAGATTGGCCACAAAGGGTGTGTCCCACTAATGCCGCTTGTATATTCGGGATGATGATTCGGTCTTGAGCGAACGAGATGCTCTGAGCGAGCTGGAACAGTTCTGGAACAAAGCCCAGGAACGTCCGGTAGAACGGCCAGACTGCTGAGACGTCTTGCGCGCGCGCGCGCGCGCGCGTTCTCTTTTTGTGTCGGCACTTTTACGCGCGTGGGTATGCGCTAGTTAGCTAGAGAAAGCAGGCGATTTCGTTTACTATTATTATTGTACGTTTGTCGTTTTTCGTCTCTGCTTGTCGACTTCGTGATCGGTAACAAGTACGCTTGATCGCTGCAGCTCTAGATTGCAAATTTTGCAGCGATGACACCACACGTCGCAGCTCAACGCCCAAATACCGTCCCGGTGTTATATCGCGTTCGCGCGAAAGAGTTACGTCATTTCGGTGTGACGGCGGCGCTGACCGCGCCGCGCGTCTTCCTTGCGCGCCGCCGCCGCCGCCGCACGAGTCAGAACCAAAATGTTGCGATGACGAGTGGCCGCTTTAGCCGATTTTTGCCATGGGATGGCATTTCGTATGGCTCTTTTTGACGTCCGCCGACGCGGCTCGTCTCCCAGGAAAGCCGATCAGCTGAGTAGCTCGAAACGATAGAAAAACGCGTTTAACAGACGCAGAAAATGCGACAGAAATCGAACGACAGGAGACGTTTTCTGCAAGTGTAGACGACGCACAAAGGCCAGCTCTAGTCTAGACAACGCTCCTTGAGCGTACGAACAACGAGGCCGACCTGGCCGTTTGGTGCGACCCTTCAATATTTTCACACCAACGAACAGCACCAACGAACGCGCACCATGGCCGACGAATGCGTAGAGTTTAATTCTATCAATGTGTCTCTCCTTATTAGCTGGTCGCTTCGTTAATGTCCGTTCCACTTTCATCCGGGGGCTATGCGGTCTATTTTTTTTTAGCCAACATTGAACGTCCACGATATCGTTTTGTTGTCCGACTTCGTAAGACGGAGCGCCCCACAAATAAATGTAGATGTGCAACGACGGGGATCGAACCCGTGCATCGACGTGTCTCCTCCGGTCCCAACGTGCACTCAAATGTACCAACGGCATGACAGGGCTCGACGGGCTGTGCAATCTGGCCGCGTCGATGGCGACGCTCGGATCCCTCCGTTTCGATACAACCGCGAGCGTCGTTGTCAGAGACGAAGACGCTGCTCCACAACGACCGACTGCCTTCATTTCGTCATCGGGGCATCGTGCGCGAGGACGACGGCGGCGGCGGCGGTGTCAGCAGCAGACACAGCAGAAAAATGATCAAAGGTGATCGTCATCAGTAGCAGCAGCGCCGCCATCTTTGTCGTCATCAGAAGCAGACGAAGACGAAGCACAAGGCATAGGCAGAAGATGACTCGTGCACGCGCTCTGATTCGTTGGCTCTTCTTTCCGCCGTTTTGCAGCTCGACAATTGCGTCGTCCCTTCGGCTATGAGCTCAGTGCGGTGAGATTTTGCGGATGACGGGTTGCTGTTGTTGCTGAGGTTGTTGTTATTGTTGTTGTCACCCTCGAGGCGAAGCCGGTGGTCGCAGGATGATCAGCAGTCACCGAAAAAGGCTACAGAGGGGAACGAAAACTATCGCGTTCATGCGATGTTCGATGGGCAAAGGATGAGATCTGTGCCTAGTGTGTATAACACACACACACACACACGCACATATATATATAATGGACGAACACACACACACACACACACAAAAAAGTAGCACACTGACACCACAAGTGTACACTGGTGGCAAGCCAGAAAGACACGGACACACGATACGGGTTCTTCACTGCTTCTGATACATATTTGCGCGCACACACACACACACACACACAAAACATACAATCATAGAGACAGACACACACACACACGCACCGGCAAATTTACACAATGGGCAATAACGCAATAACACGCTATTGCCAGTTACAGGCCCACACGCTCCGCAAAGTGAGAGCCGTCTGACAACTCTTCTTCTCATCGAGCAGATCGAGATCAGGCCATCAAGCAATATCAAAAGCATGCCAACGACTCACGGCAAATCAGCCCCACTGGCAGAAGTAACATCGCCAGCCTTCACGGCCACCAAACAACCACTAGACGACATCTCAACACGCGCGCCTCCAAACAAAAATATACATTGACACAGTATGCGAAATACTAGAATACGATAGAACAAAGCTACCGGATAGGCCGTGTGTGTATGGACCGGAATAGAGGCATGGCTGTCTATTGGCTATTGCCACTAACGTAATGTCATCCCGTGCTGCTGCTGCTGCCGACGCGGATGCCCGTGGCTGGCGTTATTGTCGGTGTGCTCCTGCTCAAGTCGACGAGACGACAAGCGACGATAAAGAGGGCCCGTCCGTCGTCGACAAAATGGTCGTTCGTCGACAGCAGCAGCAGTGGATGTCGCTGTAGCGACAACGCGACGGGAACACGACGAAGTCGAACGACGGGAATATGGGAATATGTCACAATCGTGAGATGCCCCGTATCGAAGTTCGATCCACAGCGAACGAGCGGGGTTTCACGGTCACGACGAAGAAGTAACCGAATAGGCAGATGTTCCTATTTTGTTGAGCAAGACTCAGAGAGAGTAAAAGAGAGCAAATGAGTGTATTTCTTCATCGGATGATTTCATGATTAACAATCGCTCCTTGAGCAGCAGTTTGAGAGGCGGAGGAAAGGTCTAGCGAAACATCAGCAAAGCTTCACTGTTGAGAAAACTGATCGTTTTTAGGGTCGGCTGGGAAAACAATGTCGAGCTGTAGTAGCGACAATGAGCTAAACGCAGACGAAAGAAAATCACGTACACCTAACCTAAAGCCTACACTGTAGAATGGCTACCGAAAAACGTTCCAATAACCCGGCGAAATGAGAACGATCTTTATTAACGCGCGGCATTTTTTGTCTTCCCCCTTCGTTTCGCTGTCTCATTTTTCAGTCATTCTTCGGCCGGACGTACAACAACCTATCGGCGCTCGGCGAGTGTAAGAACAACGGCCAATGCATCATTAACAAGAAGAATCGAACTTCGTGCAAAAGCTGTCGTCTTAAAAAATGCTTAATGGTTGGCATGTCCAAGAGTGGTGAGTGTCTCGTAATCCTATCGATCCTGTTCGTTCCTGTAGGGAGAATTATGAAATGTATTCACAACATCTTGAACGACACTCGTACATCGACGTAGGTGTGCGTGTCCTATGCATGTCACGAGGTTGGTGGTGGTGGTGGTGGTCGTTTCTTGTAAAAATTCGGCGATGGCGAGACGTGCGCATCTCCATTTAGGGAGCGTAGGGCTGGCCATCGGTAGCAACAGCGTCAACTGTCCGACTATCTAACTAAATTATCGAATCGACGAGCGAACACCTCTCGAAAGTCGACCTATGGAACGGCGTTGCGTCTAAATCGGCCGCCACAACGCGGTCAATTCGTCAACAAGGTATTGCGTCAACGTTGCATTTTCATTTCGAAGAATCTCTTCTGACCGGCTGGCGTGAAGCAGAATCGAAAACGGCTGACAATATCACCGAACGAACCGCGTACAGCTACCCGGACGCGCGAAGCGGGGGAACTGGTGAATATTATAACCACCGACGTGGATCCGACACCAGAATCAGCCGCGTTCAGATTCATGGACAGCGGCTGAATCTGCACAACGCCACTAAAGGACCGGTCACGAATCATGAGGTCATCCCGGAACCGAGCAATGATCGTGTACAGTACACGACTCGCCGTTCACGTTGTTACCATTCCACCCCGTAGTTGCCATGCATCTCCACCTAAGACGGGCGTTCGAGTAGCCGGGGAATCTATGGCAGTCCGGCCGTACGCTAAGCCGCTCCTCTGGCCACAGTTGCCAATCAAGCCATTGGCCACATCGCTAGCGGCGGTGGCCAGACGGCGCAGAGTGAACCTCGACGCACCCGTGAATACCGAGACGTGCCTTCGGGATAGCGGGCAGCGCGCAACGCGAACTAAACAACAACGCACCGAAAGGATTTAGTGAAAATACATGAAATAGTTACACCAAAAGAGAGAGAGAGAGGGAGACGTTGGAAATGGCAAATTTGGTTTCTTGAGGCTTCTTGAACGGCGGGGTCAAACATTTTTGGAATACGAGATGCCGTGCGATGACGGTGGTTTGTGATGTTGCGGCGTAAGAATCGAAAAAACGAACACGAGGAGCTTGTTTACTTCACTCGCTGAGTCAGCGCGAAAATAGTTTTCAACTCTACTAGCATATATATATATATATATATATATGCACGCTTTCATGTAAATGTATATACACCTGCCTAATTGGAATTCGTGTTTTTCAACATATTGCTGTTTTTTAACATGTTTCATATTGCTGTTCGATCATCCTATTAACACTATGAGTTAAACACCGGTACGGTACTTTCATTCTTCCTCTAGAGAGAAATTCCGGTATGAAACTGCTCAAGGATTATTAACTAATGGAGGCGCTGTCGTTCCGGACATGTTTTCGCACTTTGGTATCATTTGCAGGATCTCGCTATGGCCGACGTTCGAACTGGTTCAAGATTCACTGCTTAATCCAGGACCAGGCCGAAATGAGCACGCGTTTGGGCGAGCAGCAGGCCCTGTACGAGAAGCAAGTCGATTCCCTCACCCGGCGTCAGTCACCGGCCTCACCCGTCGTGGATCGGCCGAGTCTCTCGCCCGTGGCTTACCCGCCACCCAGTTCCTCAGCCGGCACGACCACCTCAACAGCCGTCCGAAGTCCTACCCCCTCTGAGGCCACGCCATCGTCGAAGAAGCACCAGAACAACCACCCAACCCAGCAGAGCCATTCCCCTGAAACCCTTCTCTTCCATCCGGCATCCCCCGTGTCGCCCATCTCGCCCATGACCCCCTCGAAGTTCCTGTTCCAGTCGGCCGCTCTCCTCAGCAAACAGAAGATGCCCGAATTTCCCTATTCACTCGCGTCCCGCTACCAGGCGGCCGCCGCGGCGGCTGCCGCAGCCGCCGCCAATGGCCTCCTTCAACTGCCCCCTGGTTTTCCAGCCGGCCTAAAGCAGCGCCCAGACATCTACCCCCTGTTCGGGCTACCCTCACAACAGCTGCTGATGAACATGAACGGCTCGGACGAGGAGTTTGGCATCGGCGACGTGCCCGAGCAGGACACGCCTATCGACCTCAGCCTGAAGAAGGACACGTCGACGGACAACGCGTCGAGTTGCGGCAGCGATATCGACGTCGACGATCGGAAGTCGCATAGTGGCGTACTCACGCCGACCTCCGAGGAAACTTCGGATTGCGCCCCCCACTGTCCTCCCATCGAGACGATCGTGCCCTCGACGCCGCTCGACCTCACCGGGCCGACCATCAAAACCAACTAGGCCCGAAGGCGCGGAGGAACAACGAGGACTCCGACCTAAACCCCCCACTTCAGTCCATTTCACCCCATGAACCCCCGCTGCCACCGCCTCCCTCACATCTACTAATGTACACCACGTTGTTGTAGCACTCAGTCGATATTTAGCTCGCTGATTCGTTTTAGCGCGAGCGTCTAACCCAAGGGCCCTGATACCGATGGCGATCGCGTACGGACATAGGTTCTCGTCGAATATCGACTTCAACTGGAAAAAAACTGGGGTGTGGGACGATATGATGAGATGGTTTGGTAGGTTAGCATCACAGCGAGATGGGGTCGGAGATTCAGGTCGGAGATGTCGGGCATCGGTCCAACACTTACAACTGTTATCAGTCATTTGACGTTCCTAGAGTTAATTTATTTGCAGAGATGAATGTAGAATTTCGCAACATGGACAAATTCATCATGATCACAGGGATGGCAGCAGCAGCAGCAGCAGCGCGTTTTGATTCATCCATGAACATCACAAAACAAACATGTTAACGGACGTTGAACATTATATATATATATATATATATATATATA